>JANKOE010000004.1:42704317-42721576 GCA_026284465.1 Erythroxylum citrifolium
AGTAGGATGAGAAGATTGTGTGATTTTAGAAGTGTTATAAGATTTGGGCAGGTTTGGATAAGTTGAAAAAGGGCAAGAAAATTTTGAAAATTTCCCTGTCCGTTAAACGGACATGGATGTCCGTTTAACGGACAGATTCGGGTGAGAAATCTCCCCTTGTTTTCATCGTGTCCGTCAAACGGACACACCTATCCGTTTAACGGACAGATTCGAGAGAAATAGTACTCCTTAATCGCATCATGTCCGTTAGACAGACATGCATGTCCGTTTAACGGACAGATTCTGGAGGAATAGTGTCAATTTGCACTTCATGTCCGTTTAACGGACACGCCTATCCGTTTAACGGACAGATTCGGGTAAAATAGTACCCAAGCCCAGTTCATGTCCGTTTAACGGACACTCACATCCGTTTAACAGACATGGGTCCAAAGGTTAAATGTTTGAGATTTTCAGAAAACAGTCAGGTTTAAGTTTAAAATAGTGTAAGCTCACCACCAAAGTGAGTTAGCAGCAAGTGTCAAGTTTAGTATTAGTATTTTAGTCAGCAACCAGCGTCTCGGGAATGGGCCATCAGTCAAGGTTCACCACCCGGGACCGCCGGGCTCCGGGATCGGGGTCCGACAGATTTTGAATAACATTAACTTTGATTTTTAAGAATATGATATTAGTATTCAACATTGATTTCCATTTTTTACTATATTGCAATTTATTTTAATTAAATTGCTATTATTATTATTATTATTGTTATTATCATATGTGGTAATTAATATAATGTTATATGAGTGTATAGATAATAATTGTAACTAGTATAATGATTTATGAATTATAACATGATTTATAAATTTTTTCCTATCTTACTTATGTAATATATATTACTCTATTTAATAATAATTATCTATTTATTATATAAAAATTTCGTATTGTAACATATAATTTATACATTATATATAATTGTATTAGCCAAAGGTGAAGCCAAATGGTAATGGCAAACGATTTGGCGACAGGTTTTTGAATCCTCACCAAATGGTTTATGTCTTCTGATTTAATCAAAAACAACATCCTTTACCTTAACAACAAACGATGTCACTTTCTACTAGGTTATTAGCGCAAAAACAAAGTTGTCTTCATTTTCATGTTAGTCGTCATATTTCCTCTTCATAATCCATCGAAGAAGCATCATCTTCTTTTTTGTGGTCGTCTCCTGTCTTATGGTCCTCGCCATTAACTAAGCATCTTATCTTGTGCTGGTATGTAGTATTCTTCTTTTTTGTTACCAAGAACCATCCTCATTATGCTATATTTTTTGCTACGTTTTGAAGTTTATGTGGGTTTTCTGTTATGCAAATCGTGTATGGGTTTCCCTTTCTGTTTATGTCTGGAAGATGGTAAATTGTGTTTATGTATTAGATGATGATGGGTAGACATTTGTTTCCTCCTTTCGTGCTTGTTTGATGAAACCCTATTAATTGTTTAATGGAAGGTCTGTTAAACAATTAAGGCACAATTTGCAATAGATGTTTATGTACATATTTACCATATGATTGCTTTTACCCTAAATTTGTACCACTTATAGTATACACATCATAAGGACTTTATTTCAACGTGTCATGAGGCTATGATTAGCCATAACAATTAAAAGTCAAATTGTCAAAAACAGAAATATTAGCAAGGCATCAAAACAAATATAGGTAACCAACGTATAAGTTTGAATATTTAATTCATCTCACTTGGGAATGGTTAATTACTTCATATGAAGAATACTTCAAAGAAAATACAATCTTTTACGGCTCAAAATCTTAAATTTTATTTGCGAGGGAAAAATACTCTTTTTCAATATAAACCATTAGTTCACATAAAAAATTTCACATTTTTATTATAATAACAATATAACCTTATGTAGAAAATATTGTATTTATGTACATAAAGAACATAGTCATGTGTACTTTAGTATAAATCCTAAAATTAAGTTATGATATAAAGGGTAAATGGATAATTTTTATTTCAATAAGGGTAAATGAGTACTCTCATAATATTCAATAGTCTTTTATGAAAATCTTTTATTTGTCTTGAAATTTTCAACTTCTTTCATCTTTCTAATCACTCCCTCCTAGTGCCTTTTAGACATATAAATAGGCAAATAGAAGATGTATAACTAGTGAACTGTAATACTTTGACCTATCATCGACAAACTAGCCTAACAAATTACATAGACATGGTATGTAGAAAGTGTCTTTTGCATCAATTCATTCCTTGCCTAGAACTTATGAGATTTGATTACCAAACAAATTTAATTAAACATAATGAATTTTATGCTAAATTGACTTTTCATAATTAAATTGTTAATATTAATTGATCAAGGAATATCGACATGGCGACTAGTTTCTGATGGCAGAAATGAACTCCGCTAGGAGGAATATGACAAAATTCTACCTAGTGAATAACAAATCGATGTATAACAAATTTCCTCATCAAACACTGATCACTGCTTGCCTTCCATGGCCGATCTTCTTCTTTAAGGTTTTTAGTATCATACGAATAATCTCTCTTCTCTAATTATTTGTACCTTATTTGCATCATAGTAAGCTATCAGATGAACATTTGATTGTATATATAATGTGTTATGTAAAACTTGCTCGAATCTTCAAGAGAACATAGATGAAAATGAAAACGGTGGCAATGTCCCGATGGTTGGTACATGATTAGGGCAATCAGTTGTTTTGAAACAATCGTCGATTCCAATTACTATGTTTGTTCAATCAGGTATGTATGTATTCGAATTTGGATTCGTTATGCGGTTTGACTTAACTAGCTATTTAAGTTCGATACTAATTGTGTCGTAGGTGAAACACATTTTACTGGCAATTCATCTAATTCAATGATCCATACTACATCTAGGGATTCGTTCATTATATCTTCTGCTAGTTTGGTTATAATTAGGAAGTTGTTGGAAGAGGGTGTTAATAACCCAACACTTGAGGGAAGTTCTTTGACTTTTTCAACTAATGACTTCAAACGTGTAAGGACCTTTCTTGGAAATCCAGAGATAGGGAACTCATTTACCTTTACCAACTCTCATATCACTTGGAATTCAGAAAAATAATTATTTCATTTCCTTTTCGATGGAATAAGCGTGAAACTTTATTTATTGTTATATTTGTAAAAATTTTAGAATCAGTATCTCTATTATTTATAGATAAGGTTGTATACTATTGGACCTCCCCAGACCCCACGTATTAGCGGGATTCATATTAGGTGTTAATGTTGTTGTTATTATTGCTGTTGTTTTGTCTCTAAGAATGGTTAAACTTTTAATTAAAATCTTGTACTACTTACCTGCATATATCATTATATTATATTGCTTACAACTTTCAATATTTTTATGTATTATTATTTTATTGTTAATAAATATTAATGATTAATAATAGTAGTCAACTTAAATTTAATATTTTTATCTTATTAATATTAAAATTTTAAGTATGTTTATCTTTTTATATCCAAAAAGATATTTTATAGAGTTTTAATATATTAACTATATATTTAAACAAATTTATAAAGAAGGCAAACGAAAAATATAAAAAATCATATATAAATGTCAATTGTAATTAACCTTAGGATTATTAAGCACACTTACCATTAAAAAATTATCAAATTAACATTATTAATTATAAATTCTTTAACATCAACTTTTAGGGATGAATTACCTATTTCGTCGCAAAAAGTTCATGTTTTTTTAGATGTTTATATTCTTGTCGCCAAATGTTCAACCTTTGGCGACAACATATGCAAATCGTTGCTAAATTAGGCACATTTTACGATTACTCCCAGAAAAAACGTAACTAATAGTCTATCTGTAGTAGTAAAACGTATACAATGATGCTTGATAAAGAGTTCATTGGTGTAGAACCAATTGAGCCTTGCATTTCTGAATTCCTTATCATATCCAAATTACTTGGATGAAAATGCAGGCCTTTAACTCAAAACCACATCTAAATCTAGGTTTGACATAAATGAGTCCTTAAATAAATGTATCTATAATGGTTGTGACAATGAAATTGAATTCTCAAATGCCAAGTGTACTCCAACTTTCGTTGAATCACCTTCACTTAATTCAAAGAGTTTATTGACATATCCGTCATCAACACGAAGCTCAAAGGAATTAGTCAGAAAGAAACCACCAAAGAACGACTATTAAGTAACAATTTTGACTTTAATGAGTTACCCATTTTGAAGTCCAACTTACCTTTATCATTAAGACTTAGCTATTAGCTACTAGGTGTTAATGACAGAGTCTGGTGATAAAGACTCAGACATGTCCTCCAAGACTTGATCTTTAAAATTGTTCTTGGTAGAATGGGAAGGAGCTTTAGGCCGGTCATATGTTTCATTGTTTACATTAGAGATTGTGGGTCTTACAAGATGAAGAAAGACATAAGTTGTTAAGGTGAGAGAGACTAGGCGATGAGAAATCTTCTTTTTTTTAAGAGAGAAAGCTCTAGTGACTGTAGTGGTAATTAACGAGCACCATACAAAGCTAATGGAAGTCTATAGATGAGAGGAAGAGGAGTACAATGAGAAGCATAATGAAGGTTGTGGCTCTCTTCTAGGTTATTGTTCTTGTTCATAATTGAGGCATTGTGTGAGACCCTCTTTTCAATGTTCGGTAAACATCACAATTGTGCAACTTTGGCAACATAAAGGTGGCATGTTGTGACAAGTTGTAAGGCTCCTTTGGTGTTATGTAATCATACCATATGCTATTATGGATGGAAATAATTATTATATAATAATTATATGCTGGAAAGTAGAGCTACATTGGTGGATAACTTTTAGATGGTGTATGGACGATGATTGCATGGTTCTTCATAATGGTGACGTGGTTGAATCCAGTTGGTTGCATCAATATAGGCATGGTGTAAAGACACCTAGCCTTTGTCTTGCATGGGATAGTCGATTGTAATATGTGTGCATCATTTTATTACTAAGACATTTAACATATTAACTGTGCAAAGTGGTTGTAACTGTCCAAACTATCCCAACTATTAGGACCTTATCATTTGAACGTTGTTGTCTGTTGGGAAGTTTTTATATCTGTGTATCAACCCTCCAAACCACATGTCGTAAGTTTATGTATCTAATACTTCAAATATTCTGCAATATCTCATTGGCTTATTTAATAACATTATTCACGCTATTTGTCCCTTCTTTTGAAGCTTCTTATAACATTGTCCACTAACTTCCAGGCGTTGTTCTTCATTCCTAGGTGGCGGGGACGTAATTCATTTTAGAAGACAACCCTTTTGTCCCTTAGTAACGTTATTTTCATTACTTCCTTACTGTGTGGTTCTTGATGAATCAATTGGGTAGAATTGATCGCACTTATAGGGCATTTTCTTAAGAGTTGGCTAACCTCAAAGTTAACCCTATAACGCGTTGGGTCTTGAAGCAGAATCAGAATGAATCACTCGTGCATGAAAGAGAAAAGTAACACAATGGCCA
Organism: Erythroxylum citrifolium; assembly: GCA_026284465.1. NCBI lineage: Eukaryota > Viridiplantae > Streptophyta > Magnoliopsida > Malpighiales > Erythroxylaceae > Erythroxylum > Erythroxylum citrifolium. Next base: position 42,709,814 of record JANKOE010000004.1, read on the forward strand.
TAAAACAAGTCGATTTATATATTTTTCGGGCTAGACCATAAGTTCTTAGTTTATTAATAAATTGAATCTCCTTGTATTTATTTTATTAAAGTTATTATTTGAACAAAATTTAAGAAGAAAGATATTCGTAGTTTTTACAAAATTATTAAATAAAAAATTTGATGAAATTCTTAAAATCATATATATATATATATTTTAAATAAGATCAAATCAAATACTATGAATTCTTTTTTATTTTTTATTAGTCTGACACATGACTTTTGCAGCATATTTTCATTCAGGAGAAGCTCTTTCAAACGGATACAGCCATACAAGTCAATTGTTAGCCTACCATATTCTATAAACATCCATTCTTCTAATAAATGAGACTCATTTATATTAGATAGATGGATGCTCGTAACACAATGTATTGTGTGTTTGGTTCAGCTTTTGAAAGGTCCAAAATCACTTTTGTCTACCGTAAAAACTATTTTAAAGAAAAAGTTGGTGTTTGGTTGTACATCTCAAAAGTACTTTTGCAGTAGAAACAGCTTTTTTAAAAGTTCAAATACAACTTTTTCAAATGCTATAATTTGGAACTTTTTAAAAAAGTCCAAATTATAGCTTTTTCGGTAAGCTATTTTTAAAGTGAATTTTCGTCAGTTACGTTTATAACATTGGTATCTGCCGACTTTTGTTTCTAAAAAGAAACCTCAAAAGTATTTTCTTTTCTATCTGCCGACTTCTGTTTCTCTCATCTGATCAATCCCTCTCAAGGTTGGTTCTTCTTCTTCCTGTTATTTGTCCTAAAATATGTTATTATTTGTCCTGAACGAAGGTCTGCGTTATCGTCTGAGTTGTTAACGCAGACGTTCGACATCTCCACCGAGTAGCCAGACACTGAAGATGCTCTCCTAGAGTCATCCAACACAAGAGAGTCTAAAACCTCAGCATCAGAGATACAGTCTAAACTATAATCATCATAAGAACCGCCGGTTGTTGAATAGAACTACGACCGCGAAGACCCATCTTCTGCATCGGAGAAGCAGCTGACTTCACTTCCGGCGACAGAGCTAGGAGATGTCCCTTGCTCTAAATCAACGTGGGACATTTCTAAAGCTGGCATTTTTAATGGCTTCAAGAAACCGAAACTTGGGTTGGAGCAGCAAAGGACATAAAATTTGAAGCTTTTTAGTGATTTGGAAGAACCGAGCATAAAACGAAGGGATTTAAAGAAATGGGTATTGGATTAGGTGACCCTGCAACTCCATTAAACCAAAATCAAGAGCTCAACAGAGTAAAGTGCAAAAATAGAAGGACCAGAGGAGACTTTCAGAGACAGAGAGTCATCGGTCATGCTTTTTGAACTTTGGACTGAGACACATTATAGACTTGAGAAATTTAAAAAATTCAACATTTACTTAGAAATTTAAGATATTAAATGCTAAAATATTAGTTTATGTAACTCTTTTAAATATTAATTCTTATGTTTTATTAATAATATTAATAAAATATTAATAAAAATAAAATTTTAAATTGAGTTTCGTGATTTAAAAATTTCAACTTTTAATTAAAAATTCTAAAAGTTATATACTAAAATAAAAATTAAAATAATTTAACACTTTTTAATTCATTTATCATTATATAATATTACCTTGTTTTAATGCGTGTTTAATGATGCGAGAGAACATATTGTAAATCTTCTTGTATTACGATAAAATGCATAGTTTATTATGCATTTAATCATTTCAGCTTGAATATTTATTTAGGGATTATAATATTATTTAACTTTTTTTTACATGTCTTAATATTTATCTTTCATATTAATTTTATTAACTATAAGAAAATGAGACATCTCTTTAAATTATTTTCTACAAGTTGGTTATCTAAAATTTCCTTCAATGTGGTACTTTGCATATAGTTTAATATACTTTAAAAATTATTTTGCATAAATAATTTTATTATAAAATAAAATATAGTTAAAATTAATAAAAGTGCTTTTTTATTTTTATGTTGCCAAACAGTGAAGCTCTTTTAAAAAAGCTGTTTTTTTAATTGACAGCCAAACAGTCAACTGACTTTTTAAAAAAACTCTTCTCAGAAAAGCTCTACTGACAAAAGCTCTACTGATATAAGCTCATCCAAACAAGCACTAAGTTTGGATTTGCCTTAAAGAAGATAATCAATTTATTTGCAGGGGGAAAACTTGTTATTCTTACGTTTTTACATTTAGAATGGATTATGAAATTCCTTTCTTAGTATGTAACATTCTTAACGAGCCTTATGAAGACTTTTATGCATATAATAAAAAGGTAGGGGAAAGAGGATCCCCTTGCCTTAGGCCTTAAACTCCTTTAATCAGATTAGTGGGATCCCTATTGAATAAACTACCAAAGGAGGTTATGGTGATCTATTGAATATATAAGTTTGGAAATCCAAAGACACACATTGTTTTTTTAATGAAATTACAGTCAAAACCTTTGTAAAAGCTAACTTTTATTCACAATTCTTGCTAGAATGCTTCATATTATAATTCTTGAATAATTCTTGAACTAATAATATATTGTCACCCCTTAGTGAGGGCTCCTTGTAAGGAATCAGATATTTGAGCAAAAGCAATTTTCAATTTATTTGCGATTAACTTGGCAATGATTTTATAAATTATCTTACAACATTATATAGTTTTGAATTCCTTTAAGGATTAGGGGAATGTACCTTAGAGAAAAGGCTTATAAAGGTCTTATTCAACTCGTTTAGCAATATGTCATTCTTGAATTTTTCTAGAATTGTTTAGTCACTATTGTTTTAGTATAAAGCTAAGTTTTGTGAAAGAAATAGGTTTTGAGACCATCAAGTCCTACTGCTTTATTGGAATGAAGAGAGAATACAACTTCTTCTATATCTTTTTCATCAAAAGGTTTGATTGAAAAATTAATCATTTAAGGAGAGATATGCTCTTTAATGAAAAGATTTTAGGATAGTCACAAAAGGATGCAAAATTTATAGGAGTACCAATTGTTTTGGAGAAGTAAGAAAATACTTCTCTATATATCTCTTCTTTAGTAGATAGTAAACTACCTTTTTCATCCCTTAATGAAACAAACAATATTATTGATGTTTTTTTCTTGAGAGTAAGGATTTATGAAGGAAATTTGAGTTTTTGTGTCCCTTCTTTAACCATAATGTCTTAGATCTTTACCTGATAAGGGATAGATTAATAACAGTAACTTGATTGTATTGTAGTTATGCTAACTTCTCCTCCTCTTGAAGTGTAGTGCAAGTTAGGAATTATAAAAAGAATTTTTGGATACTCTCTAGTTTATCTTTTGCCTTTTTTCATAACTAGTTATATGTTAATCGATCTCAACTTGTTTAGGACCTTAATTTCATTTTTGATTTGTTGTAGCTTCTTCATATAAGTATAAATCTTGCTTCCATGAATGTTAGCATTTAGTCTTTTAATGGGAACCTCTTTAAGCCTTGTTACTTTACTATGACACTATTATTTCTAAAGGAAAAATTCCATGCTTACTATTTAAATATGTTATGCAATAGGATAGGAGTATGATCTGACAATAGATGGTTATTCAATGCAACATTACTTTCTGGAAGAGGTGGCCATCCAATAAGCATTACCTCATTAACCAATTACATTTTTGCTTATTGTTCTATATATAGTAATGGCCTTCCATTCTTAAATCAATAACCTATATGTGACATAATTATGGAAATCATCATAGCGGTTTCTTAGGCTCATATTCCCCTCAACTTCATTTGAGTAAATCATACTATAGAAGTCTTTTATAATCATCTATGCTATCTTTAATCTCTTGTAATTTATTCTATGAAGGAATTCTTTGGAAACTAAAGTTGAAGGCATAAATAAAGAAATGTATAAAATTATATTCATGTGTTTCATTTTGATACGTAAATGAATCAATTTTTATTCGATATTTTAGGGTGTTGCCTCCAAATTACTATGATCATAAACTACCATTAGCCTATCATTTTGATGATAATGATGGTAATCCAACACCTCCTTAGAAAGCTCAGTCTATTGCATATATTCTTAATAATTCTAGTTTCCAAAAGCCTTACAAGAAAAGGGTTAATTTCCTTAATAATATAAAATCATTTGTCGTTTTTTGGAGCTATTGAGCCCTCTTGTATTCTAAGCTAGGATAGTCATTTGGGAGAAGTGATTGAAGTTTTCTGCTTCCTCCTAGAATTTCTCCTAATAATTCTTTGAAAGTTAATTTTAAGGCCTATCTCTTTAGTGGTCATGCTTATTACTTTTTCATGGGTGGTCAATGAGGATTCAATTGATTATTTATCTATGGTAAGGTTTGATGAGTTAACCTCACTCTTCTGCATTATTACTTTGTTATTGTTCTTTGTTGCCTTAGTTGGTCTTAAAGCTTCTTGAGTATCACGCTTCTACAATGGAGTTCCCTTTCTAATTTATGGAGTTTATGCTTTTTCAAAACTTTCAGTACCATTGAGGTTACTTGTTGGAATATGAGTGACATTAATTATTTCCATGTCATTTTCTTCTCCACGTGGAGTTAGTTCCTCCCTAGGGATTTCCCCTAACATTTCTTTATAACAATTGCCTTATTACTATCTTCTTAGTTTACCTCAAATTGCTTAAGTTCTTTCTAAAAAAATTTGCTTAAGTTCTTCACAATTTTGAAATATTTACTGTCTGTTCTCCATGATTGTTTTTGTTAACTCTTTTCAGGCCTCCAAGTATAGGTAATATTGACTCTATCTTTAAACAAGTTATATGCTTCATCCAATCCTAATATTGGAATAGTTTCTGGTAGGTCTTGGTTAATATCAATGAGCACACAAACATGAGCATGATGTGCCCTTCTTGTGTTGGCTACTGATTCATCAAAATAGAGAAACTTTCTAATAAAACTTGTTAAATAACTCAATCCTCTAGTTGTCCAATTTTCAAGAGAAATATTGAGTATATTCAACCAAATGGATATTTGTTTATGCTTTAAATTGTTTAGATTGATTTTAGCCTTCTATGTTTGGAGGAGAATTAGCTTAAAGTTGAAATTCTAGGAGGTGGATTCTATGACTTGTTGGGCTTGTTTAGAGAGTTTAATTTAAAAAGAAAGAGTTTCTTATTAGTTGGTAAAACCTACTTTAGATGTGATTGACCTAAGCTTGCAAAACCATAAATGGAGGTCTCTTGTCTATGAAGAACCTGATTAGAGTAGGCTCCCATATAGTAGCCCCTTCTTTTGAATGTTAATTTCTAGAGCCACAATTAATTTTCCTTGTGAAGAACAAGGGGGTAATGGTGAAGCTTCAATGTTTGAGAGACATCCCTTTGGAACTATCTCAAAGTCTTTATATTAGGAGCATTGTCTTAGTAGTTAGGCATAGGGATAGGACCTGATAGTGATGAGTTTGGGGCAATCTGAGTGTTTACAAGAGACTACTAAAAGGATTAAATATTGGGAGCTAAAAGAAGAAAATCCACAGAGGACAGAGCTGTAAGGTCTAAAATAAGGTAAATAAATGGAGAAAGTGTGTTGGGTTGAGCGAAAATAAAGGTTACTAAAAGAGGAAAGAAGTTGAGTAGATTTAAGAGAGGACAAACCAATAAAGGAAGACCACCAGAGTTGATACAATCTAGAGAGCGATGAGTAGAAGTAACATAAGGTAAGGGGAGTCTTAGAAAAGGGAGTGCTCAGGATAAAAAAGGAAAAAAGGACCAAAAAAACAAGTAGGAAAGTCAACAAATAGGAAAGTCACTCGCACTGTAAGAAGTTAAGGAGAAGATTAGAATGAAAAATAAATGGATGTTTCAAATCATGTTTTAGACACAACCCAGGAGGCAAGCAAGAGAAGATGTTCTATTCACCATCGTGCATAACCTTGCAACACACCCCAATGAACCACTAAAAAACTAGAAAGAAGTTAGAGCCTCTCGCTCTCTCTAAAATTCTCACTTTATTTTCTTTCAACTTTTAGTTGTTCAATGGTGGTAAGTATAGGAAAAGTAGATATAAGAGATCGAAAACATATTATTTAATAATAGAAAATATTTTTAAACTAATTATTGCAAATATTTTTTGATAAATTGTTTATAAATAAAGATTTCATTACTCAAAATTACCATTATTATTATATGTATAAAAGACTAGTAAATCTAAAATATTAACTAATATGTACTTATTATAATATGCACTTCTTATATATATATATATATATATATATCATATAAAATTAGAAATTATATGTCATTTTTCATCAATAGTTCTATTTTTACCTTGTACATGCAAAATATGAATGTAAACAATTATATTTTTAATATTTGTGTTAATTGAAGAAAATATAGTAAGTATTTTTAATTGAACATGTTAACTTAATGTTCTTTTTAATAATTAAGTTTAAAACATATCTTCTATTATTTATTAAATTATGTTATTTTTAATTTAAATTCTTTATAAACCTTAATTAACTTAAATTAATTATAATAAATTACAATTAGAAATAACTTAATTAAATTTCCAACTATATATGTATTAACTCTAATCCTAATCCCAAATTTTTCACCAAATTCCTTCGCCATTCAAATCTTTCACCAATGGCATCTCCAAAATCTAGGGAAAGGAAGCAAATTGTTCCCAATATGGCAACCGTAGTCGATCTAAATTTCCACCCTTGTGGCATTGCCCTTTTAAGTAAGAGCATGGTAACATCTAAGCTATAGTGGAAACAAATGCAATAGTTCTAGGACAATAAAGATATCAACAAAATAGTGAGGAGGATAATGTGGTTTAATCCAAAATTGTCTCGACATGTATATCCTGCAAAAACAAAGGAGATAAGAGTTGGAGACCTTAAAGATAGTTTCTTATTTCTTCTTTTGGATGATTTTATTAGTGAGTATGAGAGTGTGTATTTGAGACTTTTAGGTTGTATTTATGGGTTCCCTAGAGATAAGCTCTTTAGTGTATTAATAATATTTTATAGGACAAGAGTGATGGTGAGATGCTTTAGCGTGGATGGTTATGAATTTGCAATTATTGGTATATGTTGTTTTTTAATGGTACTACTCTAGTTTTTGATTCTACCACAACCCAAGTTCTTGATCTTGTAAATAATTTATAAAATCCAATACTTGACTCTATACTATCACGTGACACTAGAATCCACTTATTGATTCAAAAATAAATATGTGATATATCAGTGATGACATGATATCTAACTGATGGAAACTTAACCCATTAAATTTTTTGTCCACTTAGGGTCATTTATAATGTCTTAATTATTTTAGGGATCAAATTAAATGTTATGAAATGTTAGAGTTCAACTTATATTTTGATAAAAACATTAAGGTTTAAAATGCGCTTTTGGCCTTTAATGTGAGTCTAAAAGAATAAGTATTTTAGAAAATTGAAAATTACAAAAAAGTTTTCTTTTCAAGAATGTTAAAGTGGACAAATTTTATTAAGTTAGCTAAAACACAAAAGAGTCATCGTGGCTTTTACCCTTTAATTATCTAATATATCCAGGTGATCAACTTCAGTGATCTAGTAAAACATAAATAAAATGGGGCAATATGTTTGTTTATTTTATTTAACAAATGATCACTTATATTTATAATTTGTATTTAGTTTTATTAGTTAAATGAATAATATTTATATATTTTCTTTGTCAAATTAAAGGTCTAGGTTAACGGTTTACAAATTTGAATAATTTGAATTAGTTGCTTTAATTGTTTTAGTAATTCTTAAACCAAATTTAATTTTTTGTTTTTATTTCCTTGTTCTTAATTTTAGGAAGTCATGATACTTGATATTTACATTGTCATTGTATATATTTTATACCTATCAATGTTTATTTTTTTTTGAATCAAATGTTCGTGTAAATACATCTCTTGATAAATCTTTTTAAATATTATAATAAAACTAAGTTTTTTCTAATGAAACTAAAAAAGTTATTTCATTTTAATTTAGGTGTGGCAATTCATTAGCCTTTCCCACTACATCGTATAATATGATATGAATTTCTAGAAAAAATAAAACAAACATATAAGGAGTTATACTTAACAAAAGAGATGAAGAATAAACTTTTATTCCTTTTATAGAAAATTAAAATTTTACTTTTTTTAGACTTAACATCCTACATATTTTAAGTTATTTTATATTTACCTTTATTTTTATTTTTCCTATTAAAATTTTCAAGTAATAATTTTATACCAAAAATAACACGTGCCTAATTATAAAAAGATACTTTTAAAAGTTTTTTAATGAAATATTAACTTAAGATAATAAAAAAAGAGTCATTTAATGAAATATATACCAATTCATATGAATCTTAATCTTAGGGTGACAAGAGTGGTGACAATGATTGGATAGAATTTTTGGCATAAGGGCTTGCAAGTTAAAGTATCCTTTTCTATGCTCAGATTGATGAGAGGTAGGTTGCCTTTAGATCTCTCCCTACGTCGCTTTGGCATACAAGGCCCCTTTTGGAGTTATTAGACCTTGTGCTAGGCATAGAGACATGGTTTTGCATTGGTGGTTATTAGGAGGCAACATTGCTAAACATACTTTGTTCAGAGTTTTGCCTTCTTTGATTGGCTGGGCCATTTGGAAAACAAGATGTTATGTAAAGTTTGGGGTTAAGATTGATATTTCTTCCTGTATTTTTGATATTATACAAGTTGTTGGTTTTATCTTGCAGGAAACTCTATCCCTATCAAACTCCGGGCTTAATTGGCAAGAGGTAGTTATGGCAGTAAGAGGATATATAAGGCTAATGACTATAAATATTGTCAAGTGGGTTTCTCTGCTAGTTGGTATCTATAAGCTCAATACTAATGGAGCATCTAAAGGCAACCCTGACGGAGGAGGTGCAGGGGATATTTTAAAAGATTCAGTAGGTGACCCCATTTTAATGTATTCTTTAGCCCTTGACGATTTCACAAATGTCTAGGCCGAGATTCAATCTTTACTACAAGGTTTGGAATTATGTGCCGAGATACTAGAGGATTCCCAATTACTAGTGGAACTTAACTCTAAGGTAATTGTGGATATGTTTAATCATCATTCTCAGATTATATGGTGAATTAGGCCCCTCATTCGAGAAGTACATCATTATACTTTTGTGAAAGAGATTCAACATTGTTTTAGGGAGGCTAACCAGGCGGCAGACTATATGGCAATCTTGGGTTGCTCTTCAGAGGGGGGGTTGCTCTTCAGAGGGGCTATCGGTTTCCAAAGAATGGACATAGTTTCCATATGGCTTGCGGGGAATTATAACTTTGGATAAAATATCTTACCCTTTGATTTGAGGTAGAGCTAGATAATTCATAATCATAGTGACATTAGTGCCAAAAAATGTGAATATTAATTTACGTATTTTTTGAGCTCTAATGAAATATATATACAGTTTTTATAGTTATATGACTTGATGATGTTTCACTAAATAAAGTATCACAGTAGTAATTTATAGATGTGATATTGCCACATTAAATAAAAAAGAAAATGAGGGAGGGGAAGGAACTTGATTAAAATTATAATGGTTTTAATATTCAAATAAGAAGAGCTTAACCAAACATTAAAAAATTTCACTACAAAATTATGAATAATGAGATAATTAAAATTTCCTATATACTTTAAGATAATTTAATCTTTACAATTAATAACTAAATTTATTACTCTCAATTTGGAATTTAAGATTTCTTTGGAGCAACAATAAAGAACATATCATTAGTCAAAATGACAGTAGATGGTTTTTGTATGAGACGACCCATTAAAACTAATAAAACCTACTAGAAGCTCATATGCTTTATTCATAAAGCATAAAGCTTCATTTACAAAAGAGTAGGCTATTGGAACCACGGCTCAACAGAAATGCTATTATTTAACAAAAAGAGGATTTAAGCAGATGGTGAAAAGATTGGTTATTCACACATGTACATTCATTCGATACTCCACCTCATCTTTGCTTGAATGTTTAGGGGAACTCTATGCATGTGGATGGTGAGAGGAAGTCCTACCTATTCCAATAGTTATTATATGAATACACTACTTATCCTTTCCCATCCTCTAAATGCTATCATATTCCTTTCATCCTAAATAATTGTGACAAGGTATGATAAGCCTACCCTGAATACCCATTTTTCATCTGATGATCTGTATTGAAAATTAATGTTCCAGTTGATTAGATGTTGAAAATTGCTAAGTACATTACTTACTAAACACCTCTAAACCATCTCTTTCAATGCCCTTGAAAGTATGAGTGATCGATTGATTCCATGTTGGATTTATATAGATAACATCTATTAGGGATGCTTAGGAATTTGTATAGTCTATTAATGTTAGGAAGTTTTCTCTTAGCTACTAACGACATATATATGGATTATCTAGGTTGTATGTATGTAGACTAGAATAATTTATGCCATGCCATTTTCGGTTGAACTTCCCACCAATCTTGCTATGTTATTAGAAAACTCCCCATTACTTGTATATATCCATCTCGCCTCATCTTCTCTTGCTAGGGTAAGAGGTAAGGTTACTAGATGCTCCACTAAATTATCATCCAATATCATTTTACAAAGTAGTTCTTTATTCTAGAGGGCTTCATTGACATTAATATTCATTTGAAGACAATCTTTCAATTGAGATCAGTTGTGTAGGCATTCTATAGGACAATATAGTGACCAATTGTCTTACCAAAAGAAAATCTTAAAGCCATACCTTATTTTATAAGAAATTGACTTCCTTTTAACATTTCTTAGCTCATATATTTTCTGCATCATTAAGAATGTGTTTCTAGGGCATTTCATACTCTATATATTTTTCTCTTTAATGTGATAATAGTGAGCCCATTTACGTAATAGAGAATTTTTGTCCCTAACCAGCCTCCAAATTCTCTTAGCTTATAAGGTTAGATTCATAACCTTTAAAGGAATCAATCCTACCCCTCTTTATTCTTTTGAAGCATACACTTCCCTCTATTTAACTTTTGCTTTAACCTTCTCCTCATTGTTGACTTTCCATATAAATCTGCTCAGGATCTTTTTAATTTCCTTAATTACTATACTAGGAAAAGCTAAGTGTGAAGCCCCGTAAAGGCTTATAGAATTCAAGATAAATGATATTAGTTGTACCCTCTAACTATGAATAACTCTAACATCTTAATTTAGTTTGAACTTTTCCATTAGGGGTTTGAAATTAGTATATGAAAGCCCATATAAAGATATGGGAATCCTAAGGTGTATGAGATGTAAATTTAAAGGCTTGAAGCTCGTTAGGCTAGAAAAACCAATTGGCATCATGAGATGCATTGGTAGAGATATATATTCCACTTTTCTCCATATTAATTTGTAATCCTGAGACAATGGAAAACATTTTTACACCATTCGTCAATGACATTATTGATTGATGATCTACCTTTAAAAAGAGAAACAATTCATTAGCATAATTTAGTTACAATATACCATTCCTCCTACATCTAGCGTGGAAGTTGAAAGCCCTATTTCTCTCAAGCACTTTGGTTAGAAGCTTATTGAGCACTTCCATTCCTAGTGAAAACATATAAGGAGAAATTAGGTCCCCTATCTCAAGCCCTTTGTTAGTAGAGTGCCCTAGGCCAATAGACATATGTGATTCATGTGTGATTCATGTATTAACATTATGATTTGTTAAAAATATATTATGAGGTATTCCTATCATATATGCATGTATTTCGTTTATGTAATGTGATTTACATTCCATGAATGGTATTAGACTTATGTCATCAAGTATG
>JANKOE010000004.1:42751382-42763862 GCA_026284465.1 Erythroxylum citrifolium
CGCACAGATAACGCTTTTGCGTTTTTACAGTATTTCTCTCAGAAAAATTGCTCAGAGTAATAGCACTTTCGTATGTAATCGTTGTTTTTTATCTTCAACTCTGACTCAATATTTATAGCTGAGTTGATAACTGCTTCTTGAGTAACTGCTTCTTGAATCTTGAAAGAAACGGTTATTCGGTTGCGATCTTGTAACTTCCGCCTTTCTCCGTCTGCTTTTGCATCGTCTGCTTTTCGCATCATCTGCTTTTGCATCGTCTGCTTTTGCATCGTCTGCTTTTCGCATCATCTGCTTTTTATTTTCTTCTTTTTAGCATCGTCTGCTTTTAGCATCGTCTGCTTTTCGCATCATCTGCTTTTGCATCGTCTGCTTTTGCAGCTTCCATCTGTTTTTCATATTTGTTAATGTCATCTGTTTGTCATTATATTTTCTTTGTTTATCATCAAAATTACTTTATACGTGAAGTCGAAATTCTGACTTAACATAATTCCTTTTTGATGAAGCTTCTACGCTTTTTGTCTCATTGTATTGTAGTAAACAATGAGACAAATAATCTTCTTAGCTCTAGAATGCTTTTAGTTGGCACTTGGTTTGCTTACAGCACCAATTTCAACAATGCTACCAGTAACAATAGCTAAGAATATGCTTGTTGTTGGAAATAGATTTCAAAACTGGACCAAATTCTTTAGTGTTGCCTTTGCCTGCAGCTCTGGTTATGTACTAACATCACAAAGTGAAGAAGATTCGACCCTTTTCCTTATCAAAATAGGATTTAGCACGAAGCGCAAACATGTAGGCCAGGTGTTGGATTTGGTTCCATATATATCTCAAGTTTTGAAAGAAGGAAAGAAGGTTTATTAGCTCAGACCATCAATGGGCATCATTATTTCTTGTCTGTGGTTTCAAGTATGAAGCCCCATTTATCTATAAAGAAAATAGTTCTCCCTTCAGTACACACCAATATTATATACAACTTTGACAACATGACCAAAGCTGAAATTATTTAAGGGTGTTGGAAAAATGAAGGAGAATTGTTTTGGTTGACTATATGAACATATGTTGGTGATAACGTTAGACGGTGCTCCAACGTAATGACGGAGTGTATGGAAATATATTAATATTATCTCGTTGTTTCATGTGGCTGGAATTAATTTGCTGGAACATTGTTATATTTGGAAGCTCGTGCAAGACTTTCAATGCACTGGATAAGCATAGAGTTCTAGCAACCAAGTACAGAGAGGAGCGAATTTCTTTGTAGGAACATTGTATCTTATAATTTTTTCAGTATCTCATCTTTGGCTGAAACTCTCTATAAATAGAAACCTAAAAATCTACATAAGCTTTAGCCTTAGCCTTTGCTAACATTAGGAGTAAATATAAACTTTATTAGATATCTCACGGTTAAACTTATGGAGACCTCAAACTGCCAATTTTCATTATTTATGTCTGTAATTTTTCAACCTAAAATAACTCGCAAGTAAGTTATTTATAAGAAAAGAGTAAGTTCCACAACACAGTCAATGTGACATTCATGCAACTTACCCATCCATGCTTAAGCATACCCAAACACTACGAAGAGCTTCGAGAGTAGTAAAGTGCTTTAGAACTTAGATGATCAATCGATGCAGTTATAAAAGGATTTTGCTACAAAACAGTTGGACCTTCTGAACTACAAACCCATGTAACAAAAGTTGAGTTAAATAGCCTGGGAGGAAAGTTGGGATTGCACACTATATACAACTTATCGAGATAGGTTTGTCCTTGAGATTGCTACCAAGCTAAAGGATGTAAATGATTTGCAGTATAACTAGGAGCTGCCAATCTATCGCTGCTCATTTTAAGGTTCACTATATTTTCACCTCTGGGGACATCATTGATGATGAATTGATGATCACTTCCTTTATAAAGGACAGATGAATCTTTTTTTTTAGTGTAAAGGGGAGCATAGAACAAAACTATAGACGAAGGATGGCTAAGGAGGAAGCATCGTCCAGCAGCAATTGCCTGATGCTAGGGGGGTTCCGCCCAAAGAGACCAGCGTTGTCGGTGAGAGGTGCCGTGACGAGCCAAAAGATCAGCACATCGATTACCTTCACGAAGGGTGTGTACAACAGAACAAACCCAGTCCCGATGCACAAGGCTCTGGATGTCCTCAATAACATGCAGGTAGGGGTGGGATCGCGGGTAGGAGTTCACGACGAGATCCACGGCCTCGTGGGAGTCCGATTCAACAACCAAGGAACGATAGCCGCGCTGCCAAGCGACAACCAAACCCTGCTGAATTCCCCGAAGTTCAGCAATCAAAATAGGTGCGTGGCCGAGGAAACCCGAGAAGCCCGCAAGCCAAGTCCCCTATGCATCACGAAAGAGCCCACCAAAACCAGTAGGACCCGGGTTGCCGGCCGAGCTACCATCCACATTGAGCTTGACAAAACCTGGGGATGGTGCCTGCCAGGTGACCCAACGAGGCAGCTGGCAATTAGGGGCCGATGATGAAAAGCTAGAGCAATCATCATAGAGCTGCGCGAACCACCGAACTTGTCCCACCATGGACATAATCGCGTGTTGAAATATCTCCTTGTTCCTGGCATTCCAAATAATCCAAGCCGTAAGGACAAACCGAAGCACAAGATGAGACGGACGTGAAGGATCAAAAACATAGTGATTGACCCAATCAACGATATTGAGACGGAAGAAGGAAGCATCAACCCGTCCAAGGATGAAAAACCACAGCGGCTTCGCCCAGACGCAGTCGCGCAGGGCATGTTGGTGGGACTCCCATCCTTGTCCACACTGTTGACAAAAGGGAGACGAAGCCATTTCAAGGATATCTAAATAATGCATTACATTCATATTATACTACGATTAATTGGAGGTGAGACCCACGCTTCTAATTAAACACATAAGATATTGAAAAAACACAACATTAAAAGTTGCAGGTGGGCCACTTGGGTAGGTCTTAAAATTAAAAAAAACATTTTTTAAAAACTACCTTATTAAAATTTTATGTCACATTAATAAATAATTGACGATATTTTAATGTCGTTAGCACTCAGAGTTCAACAGTAAACGTTTTTCAAACGTAAAAGTTTATTTTAAACATTATATGCTATTTTATACATCCTTATGAAAAAGAAAATTTTTCTACGAGGTGTCTTAGGAGGATCTCAATTATAAAAAGGCACCTTTAAGTTATTCACACCGAGATTAATCCTTGTTCGAATTGGATAGATTCTTTGCGAGAGGTAAAATTTTGACCCCAAATTTTCAACAACTACATAGACGAGGACAGTTTGAATATGTGATCTCACTTCAACTAAGAAAGTCTCCTACCAACTCACGTGCTTCCCAGTTACATCACTGCAAATTTTAGGGACTGGTTAACCCTTTTGGGGTTTTGTTTTTCTTTTTAAGAAAGTTTTTGGACCTTTGGCAGATTTGGGAGATCGTTACTCTTGAAAAGAAACACGGTACTTGCTTTCAGCGTCGTCCTTGTACCAAAAGGTTGCTTTCAGCGTCGTCCTTAAAGCTAGAAAGCGTCGCTCTCTTGAGGCCTTGGCTAAGTCCTTATCCCGATCTTCATTTCGCTTTCGTCAATTCTCTGGCCGTTTTTCTCCTCCCTTTCGCAGGTCGTCAATCATATAACTGCCTGCATTTGTAATTTTTCTTTAGTTTATTGGTATTATGTTTCTGATGTGATCGTCTTCGTGATTCGTTCTTCAATATGTGTAGTAGCGTTGTATCTGAAAAGGGGAAAAAAGAGAGGAGAAAATGGGTTTGATCGGAGACACCGTAGACTCAATCAAGTCCATTCAGGTGCGGCAGCTGCTCACTCAGGCCGTAAGTCTGGGTATGTCCTCCTCCACTCTTCGTGTGCTTTACTTATATACTATTGTCTATCTGCTATAGGAGAATGATTTATATGGGAATTACTTGGGCTTTTGGATTTGAAAAGGAAAGCCTAAGGAAGATTCAGTTTTGGCCCTTGTTCGGGAATTGAGATTTTATTATCTGATTGTTTGTTATTTGCTGTATGTTGAATTGCTTTTTTGGGCTTCAAGGGGGTATAACTGCTTAACGTAGCAGTCACAAAAAGCCGATTAAGTTACAATTTTTGACTCCTTGTGTTTTCAGTTTGGATTGATCAAAAGCTTGCCTCAAAAGTTTACGAGTCTATGACTACCAGCTCATATTATAGATACCAATGAATGTAGATTGATGAGTTTAAGTGGCTGACAGCATCAATTCATGGAATTGTTTGCCATTTGATGCATATTAGGAGTTACCACGCCTCATTTTTCAGTATTGTTTAAAGGAGTATTAGCAAGCAATGGCTAGATAAACTAGTAACTACATGTGACTCGTGGTCCCATCTCGGGCAAACAAAGTGCTAGCAGTAGATTTTTGAGTTATTGTTGGTATACCTCCATTTTAAGTTACCTCCTGTTGACATTTTACTTGTTTAAATTTTAACTCATTCTAATGGGCTAATGTTACATTCATTTTGCTGAAGATAATAAATCCGTAATCCTAAGGACATACAAATCTCAGTGTATTTGATTGTATCATATCTGTCATAGTATCTTGTTCCCTGATTCATCTGCTCTGGATTTCAGGAATGATTGTAACTTCTGCACTAATAATATGGAAGGCATTGATGTGCATAACTGGCAGCGAGTCTCCCGTGGTGGTTGTTCTTTCTGGTAGTATGGAACCCGGATTTAAGAGGGTATGACGACCTTTTGGATCTATGCTTAATTTGGTTCTACATAATGAATGTATTTTATATCCTTTGGCTCTTACCTGGTCACATTGTATACTTTACCCAATATCTCTATTATTAATGTGATAACATTGTAATGCTGCTGCATTAGGAAATATTAAAAACGTTCATCTTTTGTACGAGCGCAAAGAGTTTTGATAAATTCTTGGGCACCTTAGTATGGTAGGAATAGTTTATCTTGGTGCATTTTGTATAGTGCATTTTTAAGGAATCCTTATATTTTCTTGTGGTCCTCACTTATGTGAGAATCCATAGTTTCCATGCTTACTTTTCAATATATCGCACATCAAGGAACTGGTAATGCAACAAAATTGCAAGGGGACTATGTTGTTTTTGTTAATCTTGTTGAACAGATTATGCGTTTTGACTTTTCCATTTGCAGGGAGATATTCTGTTTTTGCACATGAATAAAGATCCTATTCGCGCAGGAGAGATTGTTGTTTTCAATGTTGATGTAAGGACACATTTAGTGTTTAGTTTTGTGCTTCTATTTTATTAAATTAATTTTCCGTATTTTCACTTGATTTCTACTTGGTAGTTTTGGGTATGTCCCTTCAAGAGTTCCATACATCTTTGTTCATTAATGTCTTTCATGTGATGTGTAATTTTGTTATTACCTGTCTATGTTCTCTAGATTTTGTTGAAAATTTTCATCTATGGCAATTGAAGCTTCTATGCTCATACCATTATAGTAGTAAGACTAGCAGTAGTCAATTGGGTGTGGAATTTCTAGATCTTTAGTATTCTCGGTTGTCTCGGGTATATACTTATGCTTATTAGCTTGAGTGGCTGAGTAAGGTCTTTGTTTTATTGTATCCTTTAACATGAATTCTTTGAAGTTCTTTTGTTATCTCTTTTCTCTTTTTGCTGAGGCCATTGGTTGTAAGAATAGGGAGTTTGAAGCATAGATGCATTGGTGGGTGATAATACGCTGTGGTTTGTGGGGGTGATCTGTTTGTGAAGTTATTAAATTGGTTTTACTGGGAACATGTTTTGGCCCTATAGTTTTAACAACTGTTGTTTTTCCTGTACTAATCTCTTTTCACCGAGCATCAAAGAAACATGATGACTGTGAAACCATATTCTATTGAAAAAGAAGAATTTCTCATTTCTTTCATCTGGGATGGAAGGTATTACACTTTGTTCTAACTGATGTTGAGACCCTGGGGCAGTAACATTTGATTTACCTTCACATGGGTGATAGAGTATAGGCGTTTATTCTTCTCACGGATCACTTCCTTATCAATATCTTCTCACATCTAATAATTTGCTATAAAACCTTTACTGCTTAAAGTAGATAAAGGAAGAGTGAAAAATTATTATGATGTCCTATTATTGTTTGTTTAAGTGCTACTTTGTTCTTCCTCTTACAGGAAATGGTTAAGGGCCAAAACAGGACTAGCAATTTTGGTCATTAAAGTTTTGACTCCCATAAAATTCATACCCCATGGATATGTGGGAACAATTAAATAACGACATTGAGGATATCAATAAATTATTCATAGTAAGCTGTTGCTGATGTTAACTTAATAGTTTATAATGGTTGCATGACTTGTATTCTGTTTGCATATTAACCGATAAGTGTGGATCTTCCAGCATAAGTATGGTATGATTCACTTTAGTTCCTCCATGGGTGTTTGCTTTTGCTTATTTCTTGCTATCTACTTGCTTTTCTCTTGCAATGCTTTTTGTTCTAAAAGTTACTTATTGGTTGATCAGGGTCGTGAAATTCCAATAGTCCATCGTGTGATTAAGGTAATGATTTTGCTGGTTTACCTCAATTAACACACTGCTTCATTTTAAACAGAAATTTGTTTGGGTGCTTTTGTTGTTGTCCATATATATGCATACAAACATGCATACATATATATACATATACAAAGAGAGAGTGCCAGATCATTACTCATATCTACTAGGTTTTCCTTAGTTATATGTATTAACAGTTGATTGAAGTTTACTATATGAATTATCCTACTCAAGCTTTGAATTTTGGCAGGCTAATTGAAGTAGCCTTCTTGTCATTGCTTTGGGTTTGATCTTTAATGCATGTTTAGTGGGAGTCTTATATATAGTTGCCCTGCAGGTCCATGAAAGACAAGATACTGGGGAAGTCGAAGTCCTAACCAAAGGTTCCATTTCCTGATTTAAAGATTGCTTCTTTCAGTTTTAGAAGCTTATGTCCTACAATGTCTCTGTAAATTTTAACATTATGTACTTTGAGCGTTTTACTAGATATTGTTAAACATGCTAGTTGACCAGCTTTGCTAATGGTTTATACTTTAATATTCTTCTTCCCAGGAGATAATAATTATGGGGATGACAGGTTGCTTTATGCTCAAGGACAGCTTTGGCTTAATCGGAACCATATCATGGGCCGTGCGGTTGGGTAAAAATGTTACTTCTACTGACCATTGGTTGTTGTTTGTTACCAGAATGTAGAGACGGTAATGTCAATCAATCTTCTGTTTTTTTTTTTTCAGGTTCTTACCATATGTTGGTTGGGTGACCATTGTTATGACTGAAAAGCCTATCATCAAGGTCTGTTTCTTTGTGAAATTATTTGCAAAGGTTTGATTGAAAATGGCATTTAGGTTTGCTCTTTTAATTTCATTCTCATTCTTTCTTATTGAACATGCTGTAACCTTCTATGTTCTTTGTAGTATATTCTTATCGGTGCGCTGGGATTACTTGTCATAACTTCGAAGGACTGAAAGCTTGAAGCAATCCCAAGGTTTGGCGCGTTCGAACTTAAATGTTGAAGCAGTGCATCCTACTTTCCTTGAATCTCATAATTTGATGTCCTTTTTGTAAGCCGGACAAAAAAATTAATAGTAGACGGATTTTACTTAATTAATTAAGCTCAAGAGACAATTATGCATGTGTGGCATCAGAAATTTGGTTATACTCACCTTCAGGATCTTTTTGGTCCATCTCCGCTCAAAGTTTCTATTTATTCATATGGACTGTTGGATTACGAGAAGACAAGCATTACCAATGAAAGAAAGCAAAAGGTAAAAATCCCTCTTTGGATGGATTAAATACGAGCTCACATTAGTAAAGGAGTTTGAAGCGCAAGTTTAACACTGGTTACCAAAGTTTGTTGTGTCCACCATCACTTTTGATTCACCTTGTCTGCTTTTGTTGTCAACTGTAATAGGGACCATTTGTTTTTGTAGTGAACCTTCATGACACGAGATCTTTTTGTCAGAGTATATTTGATTGCTTTTCTTTGGGTTAATTATAAAAGATCATAAATTTACTAAATTTTATAATTTTAGTCTCAATTTTTCAGAATGACAATAAAATATTTAAAATTTTAATTCTTTGTAAAAATAATCCAACGAAAGTGTATCTATTAATGTTGTTGATGTGATATGTTTATCACATTGATGACACAAACGTTAATTTTTATGTTAATAAATTATAATTTTTAAATAAAAATAGATTACAAAAATTCCTTTTTTTTAATTTCCTTTTCTTTACACTTTTTGTCAACACAGTTTTACAAAATTTGAAGTCACTCGCTCTTCCTTTCTCAGCACCATCTCAGATTGCTTCGTGAAACTTACAAACATCATAGAATTTCGAGATATTTTGTTCTATATGGTGCTTGACGTATTATGTGCTTGCCGACCTCCGACTGGTATTAATCATGTGGTAAACGACATGCTTGTGTTATGCACCTCCTAATAAGTGCAGACACAGACTAGGAGGAGGAAATATTGTTAGTGTTGTCCACTGCATTGGCTCTTGCTTTGAGTCTTGAAATATGTCATGTAGAGAAATGAAAGAACCTTTCTTTAAGCAAGGGAGCTTCAAGGAGGCAAATGAACTGCTCGTGATGGGTAAACAGAAGGTTTATGAGTGGACCACGGGCATTTGGAAACCAACGCTTTGTCAGCGGTGGGCGTGATATTGGGGTGTTATCTCCTTCTACTTGGAAGATCTAGGACCATGCGTTAAAGAAATGCCAAAAGAGGTACCATTAGAAATGCAGTCGATTAATTCTATCACTTGAACCGATAGCAACGACCTGCTATGACCATCATGGTCGATTGCTCTGTCGTGACCGAAAAATATGTTGGAGATAGGAATGCATAGATTGTCAAATCTACTGAGGCTTAAATAAATCCACCTCAAGGACTGTTCATGCAATCCATAAATACTACACTTGTTGTTGGGTCTTCACTTTTAGAAGTTACAAGCCGATCCTTAGAATTAAATGCAGCAACTTACATGAGAAGGGGATATCAAGAAAATATGATAAGGAGTTTAACATGATCGTCTTCCTTCTCTACCTCATCTTTTGCTAAAAATCTTCTTCCCTTATTTTGATGATCAATTTCCATTTCTGATAACCTAAATTTGTTTGGATTATCTACATTAACTGTTGGGACAATTGAATTTAAGATCCATTAAGGACGTTTTATTAGTTATTTATTATTGTACTTGGTTTTTATTTCTTTATTTTGTTTATGTTCTTTTAGAAAGAAATAATACCCTCATTTTATATTATTAGTTAAATATTTCAATGCAGACTTTCATCAATTACTTTGGATTCTCTAATACATTTTTTCTCTATTTTTTTTAATTTTAATACCCTGCTTCGCTTAACTATTTTAGCTATTGTAAAAAAGAACCAATCAGTAAAGATGTTACATTGGTGAAAAAAAAGAACAAAAATTGCATATGCAAAAGTTTCCAAACATGCATCACCTCATTTTCATTAAAAAACTAGGAAAACTTTATTTAGTTGTTTTATTATTATTTCTATATTATATATAGTATATAGAGAATTTTTGTTGAGCATCTAGAGTTACTTATTGGAAAATCTCAATATGGTCACTTTGTAGGTAGATATATTTTATCAAGTAAAAGTTGTGACTTTTGTTTTTCATTCCAATAATGTAACATATCACTCTCATAGAGCGTAAGCCCGAACATACCAGAAGATATTCGAGAACATAATCTTGAAAATGGTACATTAGGACAATCAAACTAACTCATTAAAGACATCAAACATATTATAAGCATTCTAAATGTTCGTTTTTTCCCATTTCATTCACAAACATAAAAGCCACATGTGACATTACAATTCAGAATCCATATATACATTACATAACATTTTTTTGAATTTAATCCCAGTATCAAATATATAACATGAAATGAGATGCTAATACACAAGACTCTAACTAGACTCCTCAAATTTAGCTGATTAGACCTTTGAGCCGTTCTCGTCCCCAAAATGCAAGTTCTAGACTTCTACTATATCACCCTAGTAGCTAGAACTACCTTGAACCTGAAAAACAATGTTGCAATTTTGATGAGTTTACAAACTCAGTGAGTGAACCATTATCAATGTATTCACTCAAGTCAAATCACAAAAAAGCAAGTATATCAAAGTTTATCATACTTCCCCAAGCATATAATGTAAGTTAGCATTGCATATCACAACATATCCTCCATTAACTTCAATTGTAATTCACTATTTCAAAACAATTCAATAATTCGTTTCAATTCAATCATTTGATATATGTAGGGATGTCTATGCAAACGCACATGTGTTTCCATTCTTATTTTGTTTTGTTGTGACCAAGTGCCTATTAACTCAATTTACTGTCCTGTATCTTTTGTGGATACCAAGATCATTTTTGGCTCGTATTCATTGTGGATACCGAATGTATGTTATTTTAGCTTGAGTCTTTTTCTCATAATCTTGAGCTCAAAGCTCTTTTCTGCACATCGATCACTCTGATCATAACTCCTTTATCTGATCATGCATTTCAATGTGATGAGATTCATCATTTCATATGTTATATTTTCATTTCCTTTCATTTATGTGTACTCATGCCACATATATCAGACTCCTTGAATCTAAGTCCAACATTTATCAATCAGTTGTACACATGTTCCATATTAAACATACAATTCATGCAGAATCACATATAATTGAGTTTACATATCTAAGTTAACTCACAGTATGCTTTAGAAAAGCCATTTCCTCAATGTTCCGGTAATGTCTGGATGTTGACGATCACCTTGCACGTCTATCGTCATGCAAGACACAGACAGTTCATAAATCTCTAATTTGTTTAATCATATGAATATAAAATCATGCACATGTATATGTATCATGTTTCAATGCATGCTCAATTAACTTTCTAGGTATGTATTCTTATACAAATATCTTGACGATTCAAACATTATAGCTTCTATACAACTTGTTTGCAATCAAGTTTATACCTTAAGTAAGCTTGATTTACTCCAAATTCATCAATCATACATTCACCAAACTTTTCTAGCAATATATATTCATACAATTATCCAATTCTCATTCATAATTACCTCACGTTCTTCAGTGCTCATTCATTCATGCCTAATACACATTACTTATATCCTTAAGATCATGTTTGCATTCATAGGAGTACCTTTATTTCTTTATCACATCATAATTTCTAGATTTGGATACACTGACATCAAAACAGTACATTCTTTAAGTTATGACATCAATTAATAACCTAAACTTATTAAGCTCTTAACCAATTAATCAAGCAACAATCTAGGTTCATTCCAAGCCTTAATCAAGTCTAAATACACCAATTTGGAGTGACTTTTCCCCAATTGGTTCAACATGTATACAAAGCTGAAATTAACATTCCAGAACTAGGCCCATGATCGTGGGGGACCATGTCACGTTCGTGAAAGAAGCTCATGCAACAGGCCACAATTGTGCACTGTCTTTCTTCCCTTAATTCTGCACGGATTTCACATATTTAGAGACATCACTACCATTTGAATTTTTCTAGAATTCATGTCCTTTAAAGCTACTTCATTTCATACTAGCATAGCTTCTATATTGGTTACATTAAGTTTCACAAAAACTACTCATTTGTTTCATTACTATTCACTTTATACCATCATACATGCAGTCTTAACTTTTCCATATTTGAAAACACTTCAATAACACCAATCTTTAGCATGAATTCATCATCAATTATACTTCAAATCCTAACTTAAATCATCCATATAACAACTCATAAACTACTGTTGTCATGCATCCAAAAACAGAACAGAAGGTACCCTTTTCATTCATCATTTTCCAGCGCAATTTCAACACCAATACCACATTCAATTTATCCCTAATCAGTCATCATAACTTCTGCTAACACATGCCACAATAGATTAGTACTCCACTTACTTGTTCAGCTCAAATTCCACCTCAATGTATCAAGCTTGCTTTGCCTCATATGCATGCAAGGTCATCTCAAGAACAATGAGGGAGTCGGATGAGTTTCAACAGAGACAAGAAGAAGACAACAGAATATAACTATCATTCTGAAGAAATTGACAAAGGTTTTGATGTGGTAACGAACAAAATTTAGAGCAGAAACTCAAGATGTGAGGGAGGAGTGAGTTTCAGCAGTGAGTGGGAGAAGAACTAGAGAGTTACAACAGAGTACAATGAAGATGATTTTGGAAGTGTCTATGTCGAATAACGTAGGTGTAAGATGAGTTTAAGGACACTTATCAAATGTCTAACCCAGGTACATATCCACTCTTTAGGCTGCCAAATGTCACTTAGTTCTTCTGCTATTTGTCACTCAATTGTCTAAGCCATTTGTGTTGGACCCCAAACTCTTTTGATTTATTAAATGGAAGTAATTGAGGAAATGAAGTTGAATGAATATCTTGTATAA
>JANKOE010000004.1:42824689-42837768 GCA_026284465.1 Erythroxylum citrifolium
AATTTTATAAATTTAAAAAATATTTTTGTATTATTGTAATATTTTAAATACTTTGTATTATTCTTAATTTTATAATTTTATGATGATAATTGTCTTTATTTATATTAATTGTGGTTATTATTTATATAAA
Source organism: Erythroxylum citrifolium (assembly GCA_026284465.1). NCBI lineage: Eukaryota > Viridiplantae > Streptophyta > Magnoliopsida > Malpighiales > Erythroxylaceae > Erythroxylum > Erythroxylum citrifolium. The sequence goes on from JANKOE010000004.1 coordinate 42,824,820, forward strand.
AAATTTAAAAATTATTGTTATTTCATATTAATTGTCATTATTATTTATTATTAAGATTTTAAAAGCATGGTTGATATTATACCGTACAACTGTATAATATACCAATATGGACTATTTTGCAATTTTTAAAAATTTTAGGGACCAATTCGTAAAATTAAAAAATTTCTCGAAACGGTACCCGATATCGATACAGTTCCGTTCCAGAGCTCAATTCGGTACCAAATCCGGTACGGTATTCGTAACATTTCATCGTACCCATTTTCGAGTAGTTAATCGAAAACTTTAGTGAGCATGTGAGAGTATTATTATGGGTTGGAGAATAAAGCTGAATACACAAATAAAATAAGAAAAATGAATAATTTATAAATAATAAGAAATACCAACTGAAAAACAGAGAGATGAAAAGGTGGTTATCCCGTTTTGGGGTGCGAAGAAAAAGAAATCCAGAAAGGATTAGTGGCTTTTTGATGCATAATTTTATGGGGATATGTTCAATCACGAGAATGCCAAATGCAGACGACAGAGAGAAGAAGAAGGTAGTGGTGATAGGAGGGGGTGTGGGTGGCTCTATTCTTGCATATACAATCCAGTCTTCTTTTGAGGTTGTCCTTATTGATCAGTAAGTCGGAATTAGGATATGTATGAAGACATTGTTGCTATCTTTATTCCTACATATAAATATATTATTGAAACGTTGTTGATGCAGGAAGGAATATTTCGAGATCCCTTGGGCATGCTTAAGGGCGGTGGTGGAGCCATCTTTTGCGGAGAGAGCATTGATTAATCACAGTGATTATCTGCCCAAAGCACATGTTATTGCATCTGCAGCAACTGGAATTACAGGCACTCAAGTTTTGACCGCTGAGGGCCACGCCTGTCCATATGACTACCTTGTTATTGCCACCGGTCATCAGGACTCTGTGGCTAAAACTCGATCTGAAAGGCTCGACCATTACAGGGCAGGTGAGGAAGTTTGCTTTTGGATTTGTTTTCTTTAAAAAAAATTACTGATGCCTTTATATGACATACGACAGAATTCGAAAGGGTGAAATCTGCAAATTCAATTCTGATTGTAGGAGGGGGACCAACTGGGGTGGAACTTGCTGCTGAGATAGCTGTTGATTTTCCAGAGAAGAAAGTAAAACTGGTACACCGTGGAACAAGGCTGCTGGAATTTGTTGGTCCTAGGGCATCAGAAAAGGCATTGGAATGGTTAACTTCAAGAAAGGTTGAGGTAATATTGGATCAAGCAATCAATTTGAACACCTTTTCTGATGGTGTTATTCAAACATCGTCGGGGGTAATTATCGAAGCTGATTGTCATTTTGACTGCACTGGGAAACCAATGGGTTCATCGTGGCTTGGAGATACCATTATAAGAAATAGCTTGGATCTTCGAGGACGAGTGATGGTTGATGAGCACATGAGAGTTAGGGGTCACCAAAATATTTTTGCCATAGGCGACATAACCGATACTGCAGTACGTCCTTTCTATACGCTGTTGCTGTTCACCATTTTTCATTATTCTTTAATCTCTCTCTGTGGTTTACAATGCAGGAGGTCAAACTAGGGTATCCCGCTCAAAGACACGCCTTAGTAACAGCCAAGAACTTGAAGCTTTTATCCATGGGTGCAAATGAGAGAAAGTTGGCCACTCATAAGCTTTCTCAAACTTACGCAATAATCTCTCTAGGGAGAAGAGATGCAGTGGCACAGCTTCCCATGGGGACACTTTGTGGCTCCATTCCTGGCAGGTTGAAATCCAGAGACTTGTTTGTGGGCAAGACCAGGAAACAACTTGGCCTGAAACCCGAATAGAACGTAACTCCTCAAGTGTTTAGTGGGTATGTAGTCCTTTGTTTTCACGAACGAAAGTATCTACCCTTTTCTTTTAACTAGATTTTCATTGTTTATAATACCATGAAATAAATATATTTCTTTATTTATTCCTGACAGTACCCGAAAACTCAGATGACTTTAAGCTTCTACGATCTCCAAGAAAAAACAAACTGAAGTATTTGCACAACAGAACACTCAAGTTATCAAAGATCTGTCATGGAAGGACTACTCATTTCTCATTATTTCATGAAATCAAAGCTTTGATGTTTTAAGGACCCTTCGTCCTTTTGAACAGGCCTTCCTTCCTTTGTTCCAATAACAGCAATAGTATGTATTGTTACATCTGTGTCTCCCGTAATAGTGCATATTACATGTATTACTATGAAATTAGTAATTCATAAATGAAGTAGTTAATAAATAAACAGTTAATAGTGGGTTACCATTAGCCTTGTTTTTATTATGTTATACTCCTTCTTATTCAAAATAAATGTCGGGAATGTACACTTATTAAGAAAGTTAATGAAATACCTTATATACCTTTATTAATTACATGTTAAAGTCTCTTGAAAATATAATATGCATAATCTGTGTAATTAAGATGTGAGATAAATTAAAAGGTAATTTTGGAAGTAAAATCATAAATACGCATAAAAAGTTACAAATGACACTTATTTTGAATAATTAAAATCCGTTTAAAACGACACTTATTTTGAATAGGAGGGACTAATAAAATTTAACATTCAATATAATTCTTTATCTATCAAATATATTATACTTCATTTTAAAGTTTTTCAAATTTTATATTCAAGATCTACTTCATTCAATTATATTTTTCTCTCTTCATTCACTTTTTTATGTGACTCATTAGTTCTTAAATATATTGAAAATGAACATAAATTATAATCTTAATTATATTTAGGAGTAGATAATTTAAAATCATATCATTTATCATTAATTTTTTAATTAAACAATTTATGTTCATGTATTAAAATTCACATCTAAAATTACATCATTACTACCTAAATATTAAGAATGTCAATATTGTTTTAAATAATCTTTTTTGTTTATAGTTGTTTTTATATATTTTAGTCCTTTCATCATGCAATGTTCTAATTAGATATAGAATATAAATTTTGTGTGTACTATATCTTAGTCCAATTTTATTAATTCTCTAGTATTAGTAATTGCCTCTTTAATGACATTTTAAAAATTATTTTAAAAGTATCATTCTACCTTGATTAAAAATTTCTCAAATGATACCAATATAACATAGTAAAAAATTCTCTCTATTTATTTTAAATTGATGAATGTTATATCGATCACTGAACTATCTCTACATATTTGGTGTTATGTCTAATAACTATCCACCGAGATATGTATGGTTAAGATAGGTATTAAGTATCATCAAAGTATAACGGTTCCTATATAAGATATCTTTTAAATCTCAAATCAAGGGATTTATATAATGACCACAATAAAAATTTTAATAAACACTCAAGTAATGTTCCATTTAAAATTCAACTGATATGTTAGTTTACAAAACTTGTTCTCTAGTAAATGCCTACATATTTTAGTATATGAGACCGACTACTTCCTTCTTAAAAAGCAACATACTATCTGCTAGTATTTTCAATCTATTGATGTCCAATCTTAACAGAAAAAATTATGAATGGTTTGTGGATGATACATAAATGTTATATAAATCTCATAATTATAATCTCATCATAATTTTATATTCAAAATATTTATTCTATGAACGTTATCATATGAGCTAGTTAATTAAACAAAATAGATAACATAAATTTCAATGAGATTTTGAGCATATTTCAAATAGAGGAGATGAATAGCAAATTGATTTTCAATCAATAGAGTTACCACATATCTAATTAAAGGGAAAGACAGGAAAACCTAATAGAAAAGAAACTAGAAGCTCCTAAAATAGAAAATAGGTTTAAAGGTCTAATTATAATATAGAAAGTGTTAGGCACTCACACAATTGACCTAAATGGTTACCTAGGTCTTTAATGCATTTTGCATTTAAAGAATAAAAAAAAGAGTTTGGATGTGAACTTAAAGTAAAAATTCTGTTATGGCTAAAAAGAAATAAAAGCACATATTTAAATACCTATGAGTTTATCATTTTACTTAATTTTTAAAAGAAATTGAAAATTATTAAATGTGATAAGAGGATTTGAAAATAAAATGAAAGATAGCTAAAGTGGTGTTAAAGTTCTTAAAGTTGCTAGAGTGATGTTAAAGTACTTGGAATGAAAATAATCAGAAGATGATTTTTTTTTCCTTTTGAAAGATGGATTTAACTTGAAAGGATGATAAAAAAAGGATGAAGTAAATTGAATAGAGGGGAGATGTGATTGGCTCTAAACTTAAGGCTAATATTTGAATTAACCGCAAGTTCACGACTTAGCTGTAGCTAGCATAGACAAGTACGATTCAATCCCATAAAGACAATGATTACTAGTAATTACCTCTCTTTTATTATCTAGCCTTCGAATTGGATTTTGGTTTTTAAGTAAAAATAATACTTAAACAATTAAAATAAAATAGGAAACAATAATGAATGCAACAATACAGGAAATAACAATCAATATTTATAATTAATGTCTAGATAATGGATTCACCTAAAACCATTGGATAATTAATCATTTATCATGTAATTGTTCTATTGACTATAGGATCATGGAAATTCCTATCTTATGCTAATAACTCTCTCGAGACTAATAATGACTAATTCATAGGTTTATTATCCAAAATCATTCAAGTTAAAGTTTCTAGGATTGCTTTATTGATTAGTGAATTTTGCTATCAGGTTTGATCCTAATCTAAAAAATTTATGTCAACCTATCTATAGGTCTGCAGTCAACTCCATTTAATTATAATAAATCTATTTATACAAAAGATTCCTCAATCTTTATATTATAAAATTAGATTATGTCCTAATATTTCAGATCTATTAGAACATGCATAAACACATAATTGAATCACAATAGATCAATTAAAACAATTGCATTAGATAAAAGAATCAAAATATGTTATAGCACAAACTAGCGTTCATCACACCTAAACGCTAACAATGCATTTAGTTACACATAATAGAAAATGAAATCAAAGAAAAACAGGAAGAAAAACGAAAAGAAAACGAAGAGTTCATAATTCTAATTCTCTCTTTCTCTTTTATCAATTGTTCTAGTAAGTATGAAGTTTGATGTTGTTATCTATTGGTTCTTTTGATGATTTCTTTATGTTCTCCACATCTCTGGATTAATATCATCACTTTTGAACGTTCTTCACGCCTCCAAAAGTCTGCTCTCCTCAATTGCCTCCGTTCATGTCTTTTTATTGTAATTTTTAAAGTTCTAGGAGGTACACTACACAAGTGTGTACTAGACTATGTATATTTCAAAACTCTCGTTGCATACCTTACCATATGTAACTTGATTCATTCTCTCGATTTATTATTAAGTACATAACAATTATCACAAACATTTATATATGCATTGAATACAATAAGAATAAAGTTTAAAAAACAATTCAAGACAATCACTAATATGGATTTAGAAACCCATAATCATGTTAAAATCTTGGAAATCTAAATAAGCATTTAAGAAAATGAAATTAATAAAGGGAAAAAAAGAAAAACTAATTGGAGTTTTGATCTAGAAATCTAGAATTCTTTTGGGCTCTCTTGATGTCTCCTCTTGATCTTATTTTAATCTGGTGGTTACTACCTCTTCTGGTGTTTTTCTTGTCTTTATGTAGTACTTAAGGCTTCTAGGGTTGTTTTCAGGTTTTTTTCCACTTAATTTAATTCCAAAAATAGCTATGAAACCTTAAAACTTAAAAATTCTCACAAGCTGGAAACACCATCATCAAGATCATGAGGGTGTCACGATCATGACTTACATGCAAGATTATGACAGAGGCTCAATGCACCAAGATCTTTTCTTCACATTCACATTCAAATTTCCATACACTCACAAACACATCAAACTCCTCTTAAAATATAAAATTAAGATCAAATTCTTGCTCTAAACTAATCAAACACTTAGAAGACATACAAAAATTAAGAAGAACACATGATAATCATCTAAGAAAACAATTAAAAACATATTTAAACACTAAGAATTAAGAAACAATTAAAGAAGAGAGTAGTATCTAAAATTTGAATCCCCTGTGACTTCTCATGAAATCATGATTTTGCTAATTTTAATTTAATCTATAGTTCATAGGATTATGGAAATTCCTCAATTATGCTAATATGATTCTTTGGGCTATTAACATTTAATCCTATGTTGATTAATTAAAATCTATTTCTAATTAAAGCCCTTAGAATTGCATTAATTAATTTATGAATTCCATTATTAGGGTTTACTTTAATCTGAAATATTTTTTCAACCTATCTTTAGACTTGTATGTAACTTCTTTCAATTATATTAGGCTTATTCTTTCAAATATTTCTAAATCTAAATTTCATGACATCATACATGAATCAATAAGTGAGAAATATTAATTTAAGAATAATTAAGAACACATAATTTAATCTCAACAAAACTAAATAATGAATTAAATTAAAATAAAATTACTACTAGTCTATCCATGGTTCATCTAATCCAAGTACAAAGGTTTATTTCCTAATCTAGAATACACTGATAAGTGTAAATTATACCATGTTTTGTTAAGTATTTAAGTGTGTTTTTAAGTACTTCTTAGATATTGATTATCATGTGTATAGGTGCTTAGAATTGTGTTATTGTTAGTGTTTGTATGTATTCTAAGTGTTTGTGTGGTTTAGATCAAGAATTTGATTTTAATTTTATGTTTCAAAAGGTGTTTAATGTGTTTATTAGTGTTGCAAATCAAATAGTTGAAGAACAAGGAAGGTGAAAGCTACATAAAAGGTGTCACGATCATGTATGAGGAGCACAATCGTGACTAGTATGCATAGGGCTACATGGCATCTGTCACGATCATGCTCTGGGGTCACGATCGTGACAGAGACTATCTAGCGCGTGTTTTTTCATCTGTTTAAGGAGTTTGGGAGTATTTTCGGAACCGATCAAAGTGAGAAAACGCTAGTTACGCCCCTAAGACCCTAATACACTATTTAAGGATGTGAAACATACAAAAATGCAGCATCCACAATCAAAATTGACTTAAATTGGAGCGATCAAGAAAAGCCCCAAGAAATTAGAACATTCCAGATCAGGGTGCTAAATAGTTTTTTTCTTCTCCTTTTAGTTTCATTTATTATCTTTGATGTTTAATTGGATTTCTTTGATGTTTATCATGTTTATAGGTTTCTGGAAAATGCTCGAGTGTGAGATCCCACATCGATTGGAGAAGGGAACAAAGTAAGTCTTATAAGGGTAAAGATACCTCTTCCTTACAGATGCGTTTTTCATGGCCTAACGCATGAGATCCCATCAGAACTCCGAGGTTAAATGTGCTTGGGTGAGAGTAGTTTAGGATGGGTGACCTTTTGAGAAGGCCTCGAAAAAAGAAAAACCATGAGGACTTGGCTGGGCTAAGGCCCAAAGTGGACAATATCTATAAGTGAGTGATCTGGGATGTTACAGTGGTATAAGAGCCGGAACCCAAACCATTGTGCCAGCTAGGTTGGACCCCAAAGAGGGCTGGGCCCTAAGGGGGTGGAGAGTGTGAGATCACACATCTGTTGGAGAGGGGAACAAAGTACGCCTTATAAGGGTATGGATACCTCTCCCTTATAGATGCGTTTTTCATGGCCTAATGCACCGGCTCCCATCAAAACTCTGAGGTTAAATGTGCTTGGGTGAGAGTAGTTCTAAGATGGGTGACCTCCTGAGAAGGCCTCGGGAAAAGCAAAAATCGTGAGGGCTTGGCTAGGCCAAGGCCCAAAGCGGACAATGTCTGTAAGCGGGTGATTTGGGATGTTACAGGTGGTATCAGAGCCAGCACCCGAATCGTTGTACCAGCTAGGCTAAACCCCAAAGAGGGCTGGGCCTTAAAGGAGGTGGAGAGTGTGAGATCCCACATCGGTTGGAGAGGGGAAGGAAGTACGCCTTATAAGGGTATGGATACCTATCTTACAGACGCGTTTTCTATAGCCTAATGCACGGGATCCCATCAGAACTCTAAGGTTAAATGTGCTTGGATGAGAGTAGTTCTAAGATGGGTGACCTCCTGGGAAGGCCTCGAGAAAAGCAAAACCGTGCGGGCTTAGTTGGGCTAAGGCCCAAAGAGGATAATATATGTAAGCGGGTGATTTAGAATGTTACAAATGGTATCAGAACTGGTACCCGAACCGTTGTGCCGGCTAGGCTGGACCCCAAAGAGGGCTGGGCCTTAAGGGTGTGGAGAGAGTGTGAGATCCCACATCGGTTGGAGAGGGGAATGAAGTACGCCTTATAAGGGTACGGATACCTCTGCCTTACAAGCGCGTTTTCCATGACCTAATGCACGGGATCCCATCAGAACTTCGAGGTTAAATGTGCTTGGGTGAGAGTAGTTTAGGATGAGTGACCTCCTAGGAAGGCCCCGGGAAAAGCAAAACCGTGAGGGGTTGGCTGGGCCATGGCCTAAAGCGGACAATTTCTATAAGCGGGTGATCTAGGATGTTATAGTGGTATCAGAGCCGGAACCCGAACCGTTGTGCCAGCTAGGCTGGACCCCAAAGAGGGCTGGGCCCTAAAGGGATGGAGAGTGTAAGATCCTTCATCGGTTGGAGAGGGGAACGAAGTACGCCTTATAAGGGTATGGATACCTCTCCATTACAGACGCATTTTTTATGGCTTAATACACCGGATCCCATCAGAACTTCGAGGTTAAATGTGCTTGGGTGAGAGTAGTTCTAGGATGGGTGACCTCATAGGAAGGCCTCGAGAAAAGCAAAACCATGAGGGCTTGGCTAGGCTAAGGCCCAAAGCGGACAATATCTGTAAGCGGGTGATCTGGGATATTACACGATTTATTAGAAGAGATGGCAAACAATAGCTATCTTTAGACATTGGAACAAAGTAGACAGCAGTCAACCTTCTCATGTCCAAAAGAAATTATTGTTGTACAATTAGTGACAGCATTGCAAGTTGAGGTCATTAACCTAACCAAGCAATTTGAAAGTCGCCTTTTCCTATCCACTCAAAGCAACTTAGCACGGATGTGAGCCATGCAGAAAAGAGAGCCATATCATAGTTGATTGCTTCCTAATGGAAAACAACAACAGAGAGCAATTCAACTTCAATGGAGCATAATTTGGTCGGGAAGTAATCATCCTTATTTGAAGAACTATAATTCGAGGTGGCAGAACCACCCAAATTTTTCTTGGTCTAATAATGCAAAGACTAAGTTGAGCCATCAAGGTCCATCTAGATTTTAGCAAGACAAGTCCATTGTAAATGATTCAAAATTGGACAAATTCATGGATAAGCTCAAGAGTCTAGAAGGGAAATTCGGGCAATTAGTGAAGAACCATGTCTCTTACATTCACAACATAGATGTTCATTTGGACCAATTAGCCAATGCATATCTACACGATGTCTAGGAAGCCTTTCAGGAAACAAGGAAGTAAATCCAAGAGAGCAATTTAAAGCTATCACACTTGGGAGTGGAAAAGAGTTAGAAGAACTAGAAAAAAAAATAAGTTAAAACCCAGCTTGTAGAGGACCAAGAAAAGAAGGAAAAGGATGAAGATATGCATAAGGATCCTCCATACATTCCTCCTCCTCCATATACACAGTAAATACCATTCCTATTAAGCAAGCTTTATCTAATGTAAAATCCTCAATATTCCGCAAGTATATGAATCATAAACATATGGTAATTGAGGTGTCGATTCCACGAGGAATTAACTAAAACTAAATGAACCTAAATTTATCTAAGGTTGAGAAATATGATTTAAGAGAAAATAAAATTTAAAAATTAAACAACAAAATAAAATTGAGCGCCAAACCACTTAACAATTGAGCTATCACAATAAAAAAAGATGATCAAGTATGAAAGTATAAGATTCGTTTTATCATCATTTTACTCCCTTAACCATTTTGATTCAATTTGGTGTCAATCCTCGATTTTCGAAGGGTTTGATTTTTCTCTCTTAAGATGTAATCATTTAACCCTAATTAATAATCCCTAATTGATAACGAAATTCCATATTTGCAATCTCTCAATTAACAAAAATGGCCAAATGTTTTCAACTAGTTCTTAAGAAATCTATGGATATTCGAGTTCTCACATAAGATCTCTCTTAGTATGATCATCAATTTGATATTTGCAAAAATTATTAGGTTGTTAACTCTCATTATCCAACTTAATCAAATTACTATCGACTCACTCTCTCGATTTGTTTTCGAAGTATAAGCAAACACAAATATCACAACAACTAAAACATTGCATTGAAATCAAAAGTGTTCAAGCCACATAATAAGTTAAGAACAATTCCTTATATGAAATTAAAACATCATCAACATGTATAAAATCTTCCAATCCAGTTCACAGATCAAGTTTAATGAAAATAACAAAAGGAAAAAAAGAAAAACTTGATTTGGAGTTGAATCTGCAAATTTGGAAAATGTTGGACAGCTCATGCTCTTCTTGATCTTCCTTGGATTAATCTCAATTTGGTAAGGTGGAGGCTACTCTTTTTTAGTGTTTTATGTTCTTAAATAGTTCTTAAGGCTTCTGATGTTCTTTTTAGGGTTTACTCACTTAATTTGGTTCCAAAAATAGCCCCAAAACATTAAAATTACAAAAGAGTCGCATGTTGAAAAAGATGAAATTCACTGGAATCGCTGTTTATACTTCCAATTCTTCTCTTTTCTTCAATTTCTTATTTCCATACACTCAAACACACATCACACACCTCTTAAAACATAAAATTAAGATCCAAATCATGTTCAAAACCATACAAACACTTATAATATAAACAAACACTAATAATAACATAATTCTAAGCCTATATGCAATCATTTAAGAAATACTCAAAAGCACACTTAAACATCTATCAAACATTAGTATAATTTATACCAATTAATTCCCACCAAGATTTCATAAGAACAAATTGGATATACAATTTACAAAGTTTATGGAAAAGTAGAAGAAATTGCAAATTCACTTGTCTCTTGTGGAAGCGTTGAAACATATGCCCAAGTACGCGAGGTTACTTAAAGACATATTATCAAAAAAGTGTACTTAAGATGACAATCAAATGGCAGCCATGACAGAAAGTTACAACTTCATAATTACCAACCATATGCCCTCACAGTTGAAAGATCCAGGGAGTTTTACGATACTTTATGTAGTTAGTAATTTAAAGTTTTCTAAATGTCAATATGACTCAGGCGTAGGTATAAATATTTTGCCTTTTTCAATTTTTGGAAAATTGGGGCTAGACAATGTGAAGCCAACTTCTATACTTATTCAGTTGACGAATCAATCAATAAAGAATTCGTTTGGTGTAGTGGAGGATGTGCTTGTAAAAGAGGATAAGTTTAACATTCCTATGGATTTTGTCATGATAGACCTTGAAGAGAATAAAATTTTTCCACTAATTTTTAGTAAACAATCTCATCATTTGGACTAGTGACGAACAAGTGAAATTCAATTTGATAAGGTATTAAAGAATTTGAAGGAAGGCAACTCATTCATGAGAATTGAAGTAGTCGAATCTTTAAAGGAAGAAGAAGATAATGAAGAACATATGACAACCAACATAAAGGTCGAAGAAGATGAAAAAGTCTATATTCAAGAAACAGAAGAAGAAGAGGGATGAGTGTGAATATAGAAGTAAGAGAGTAATTCACCTTCTTTGTAACATCTCAGACCACCCGCTTATAGATATTGCCCGCTTTGAGCCTTGTCCCAGTCAAACCCTCACGGTTTTGCTTTTTCCGAGGCCTTTCCTAAGAAGTCACCCATTCTGGAACTACTCTCACCCAAGCACATTTAATCTTGGAGTTCCGATAGGATCTGGTCCATTAGGTCATGAAAAACGCGTCTGTAAGGGAGAGGTATCCATACCCTTATAAGGCGTACTTCGTTCTCCTCTCCAACCGATGTGAGATCTCACATTCTTAGAGGAAAAACTATTAGATTCAACCAAAGATTGAAGGAGTTTCATCGTTCCTTATTTTAATGATAGTTTATTACAAAAAAGACATTACTGAACTTACTAGGTTTTTCTAATTTGATTAATTATATCCATCTTATTATCTTGTAATTACTAGCTTATTTATAGGCTATGAAACTGAAACTATGTGACACTAGTAGGCGTAATCCACTCATAATAGACCCAAGTTGAGCGTGGAAGAAAGAATAAGCGAAGCTAGTGACGTTAACTAAGCGCTACTTGGGAGGCAACTTAAGAATTAGGATAGGATTTATTTTATTTTATATGCTTTGTTATTTTTATTTTCTTTATGTTTATTTTGTAGGGAGAGAATTATTGAAATTTCATGGCTGAAAGTGTCTCAAATTCCATTGCCACACCATCACCACCTAAACACCATAAGTATTTTTCTCTAATTTTTTCTTTGTTGTTATTTATCTTTATTTATTTTGTTTTGTTTTTCACATTAAAGACAATGTGCTGTTCAAGTATGGGATGTATATGCTTTTCATATCATTCATATGTGTGAAAATTGGCATTTGGATTGAGTTAGTTTATATGCTTTGCATATCATTCATATGTGTGAAAATTGACATTTGGATTGAGTTAGTTTTTAATTAGGTTGACATAGTGTAAACATTTTGTTGCATATTTGTGCATTGTTTAAATGTGTCAATGGCAAGAATTGATAGAATTAGTTTAGTTTTGAACATGTCATTTAAATTGTAAATGCATAATAACTTGGGAACTTTGTGTTTTAAGTGTCTTTGGGATGAATATATATATATATATATATATATATATATAATCTAAATGTTTTAAATGTAAATTCCCTTTAAAATTTTGGGATAAAAATCAGATATATGCAAAGTTAGAAATGAAAGATAAAGATAGAGTAATAAGAGTAAAACCTATGAGGTATAATGAAGAAGACCAGAAAGAATTTTCCATACAGATAAAAGAATTATTAGATTTTGGATTTATTAGGCCCAGTCTGTCACCTCATAGCTC
>JANKOE010000004.1:42904706-42921891 GCA_026284465.1 Erythroxylum citrifolium
ATCAAATATACACATTCAGTTAACATCAATAATAAAAATATATGATAACGAGTTATTTGTAATTATATATATATATAGTTATTTACTTAGGTGCATGAAAAATAAGAATTATAGATTTCATATCTAATGAATAATTGTTATTTAGTGGAACACAAACAGAGCAGAGAGAGGAAAAAGAAGTAGAGATGCGTTGCTGTGCGTGGACATTGCTGGTGATGCGTGCTGGTGTTGCATTAACTGATGATGCGTGGGAGAAGAGCAGCGTCTAGTTTGGGGGAATCACGCTTTCGTCTAGTGTAGGGTTTGGGAGAAGAGAGCTGTTGGAATGGTGGGAGAAGACGAGAGCAGTTGTTGGGGATGAATTCAAGTGATTTTTAACGTGAATTCAACCCCTTAAGAAAGTGGGTTTTAATCCATGAAAGAATTCAAATCATGCTCTTTTTTGCCATTCCAAACAAATATCAAGATTGAATTCAATTCATCGTATTCCAAACAAGCTGTTAGATTTCTATCCTTTGGACAGTAAGCTAGAATCCTTAAGTTTTTGTTTTAGAGCAACTTTTTATGACGAAGATTGTGTTTTAGAAAGAATATTAATCCTTTTTAATGGCTTTTAGCATTTGCATAGATTGAAAGGCTTTGGATCCATAATTCGTCTTCTCCGCAGCCCCAAAAATGATTGAATTAAGTAAGCGGATGCTTCAAGAGTCCATTGAAAAAATGTGCTCCACAATCAAAGACTAAAGAATTAATACGGTCAAAATAAAACAGTATATTTTAAAGAATATGAAATATATAAATAGAAATAAAGGAAACGGTGTAACTTTTTGGATAAACAACCTAGCCGCCAATAAAAGTAAAAACGTGTAGCCTTAAAACTCTGAGTTGTATCAAAGTCCTATAAAAAAAACAAACAAACCGTCCCAACAATTTAATAACTTTCGATATTCCAGAATCCCTATAACAAAATCACACCTACACATATAAAAACACCGCCGCTTCTCTGGCAGTCTCTTCCTATATATACTATCAAAGCCAACGAAAGTATTCCACCAGACTCCAGAAGCGAAACAAAAAGACACAAAGGCATGATTCGGTCATTGACTCACTCGTCCGGGTGGACTCGCGATGACGACAAGGCCTTCGAAAGTGCTCTTGTTATGTACCCTGAGAATTCTGCCGATCGGTGGCATTTGATTGCCCGACAGGTCGGTAGGTCCGTGGGAGAAGTCATCGAACACTACAATCTGCTTGTTCATGACGTGAATGAAATTGATTCGGGTAGAGTTCAGCTGCCTGATTATGCTGACGACTTGTCTTCCGACTCGGATTTGGATTCCGGTAGTAATCAAGTTTCTTCTGGTGGGAAGACTAGAGATATCGAGAGGAAGAAAGGTACCGCCTGGACAGAAGAGGAGCATAAGTGAGTGCCTTGGCTTTTTTGGGTTTTTCAAATTCTTTTAGCCATATTTATTCCAAAGTTCATAACTTCAAGGATCGTATACGTTTTTAATACTATAAATTCACGAAACTGCAAATGGAGGTTGTTCTTTGCCCTCTTTTTTGGTGCATTTCAAGCACTGAGTGAAAAACTCTTAGATGCTGGGGATTTGTTGAAATTTGATCCTCCGTGAGTTTGTAGCGATGCCTTTGTCAGTCATATGTATATATTTTTTAAAGTTAGGGGGTTGAACGTGTAAAAGAACTAATATATATTGTGTAATACGCATAACGTTGGCTTATTATGTCGCGTCGCTGTTGAAGTCTTGGCAATTTTTCGTTGAGTAAGTCTTATGTCTTGGTAATTGTTATTTTATTGGTTGTCCCAGGTTATTCTTGATCGGACTCCAAAGATATGGAAAGGGAGACTGGAGGAGCATATCAAGAAATGTGGTGATGACAAGAACACCAACTCAGGTAGCTAGCCATGCTCAGAAATATTTCCTTCGACAGAGTGCTGTGAAGAAAGAGAGAAAGAGGTCAAGTATTCATGACATCACTTCTGTGGATGCCACTCAGCCTGTTGAGGATAACTGGGCTCCTCCGCCTACTGTTCCAGTTCACCAACACTTGATCTTTCAGCCAATGAACCCTGAAAACCATATGCCCCTTCCAAGCCATATGCCTAATCAAGGACCTCCTTTGGCATATCAAACTTCGCCCTTCCCTTTTTAATAAGTGAATAATTTGTATAGTCTATGCAAATTAAAAGTTCCATTTTGTACAGTCTATTTATGTTCATTTTAAGTGTAGGCTATTAGGCATAGTATGCATGCATTGGATTCAATTTAATAGAGCAGGTTGATTCATAACGTTGATAGTGGAGTATATCTATTTAATGTATGGTATTTAGGAACCAATTAGTATTACTGGCAATAAGAATTTTTTGTGCTGTGTAGCTGCAGCCATGTGAATTGGTTAAGCGTGTTTGACATTCTTTGCTATTCTGAGATCTGAATAATCTGCCTGACATGTTGCTTAGTATTCCCATCTCTATCTTTGTTTAATTTCTCTTGTTGCTCGTCAATCCTGCCTGTGAAGATGAACTTAGGATGTTGCATTTGAGTTGTCAAAGTTTCTGCAATTTTTGGAGGCCAAATTTGTGCCTTGATGCTAATCTTAGTGCAATACATATGCCCTAGCTTCTATCACGTTGCATTGGCTAGGGATGCATCCAAAGTATTAAAGTAGTGCTGAAATTGAAGAATAGTATCTTTCGTAATGGTGAAATGTGATTCTACTGCGGTCATTTATCTAGAGGAATTAGGGGACGAGATTTTCTGTCTAATATTATGGTGTCTTATTTTGTCCTATGAATCTCAACCATTCATTTTTACTGGTCTCGTGTTTATTTATGCGTGACTCACGCGAGTTTCACATAAATGAATGACTGAGATTTATAGGACAGAATAAGATACTTTAATATTAAATAGAGAATCCGGACTCAGGAATTAGTGACTCCATCCAATCTTTATGCTTACAGGTTGTCCGGATGAAGTACGCATTTGAAAAGGAACTTGCGATTTTTTGCCAACGTCTTTGGTAACTGTGATCCACTGCTAATCGGTAAAGGAAAATAACAAAAAAGAGAATTCCCAGTTATTTACTGTTTTAAAAAATACAGAAGGTTTTGTTGGAAGTTTATGTTTACGTCAACCAACATCAATTCAATCTAGGTTGAAGTACCTAAATTTTAACCAGGTAGGCTTGATATTTACCATAATTTACTTCCTTTTTATTTGATTGTACGGTATGGATCATATTGACGTTTGAACATGTGGTTAAGGGTGACATTCCGTCCATCAATGCTTGGAAGATGCTGAGTGTGGTCTGCCACTGATGCTTGGAGTTCAATCTCTGCATCTTTTGCATGAAATATCTAGTGTTCCACCATTAGAAACATTATTTTCGCCAACCACACTCAAGCTAGTATATTCGACATCGGAAAGGAGTACGACAATTACATTATGGAGCTCGCAGAGTTCGGTTCGTTATTTATGTAAGATATTTTTTTAATATTTAAATGATAGTATAAAATGGTTGAATTGGGATGATGATGGTGCTTATGATTACCAGTATGAATTTTGCCGTAGATTAAAGCGTTTTGTAGCTTAACCTACAGGTTGTGGCTTAGTTGGCTGCGCAGACTGAACTTGTGGGAAGAACTTTTAAGTTCGATTTTCACTAAACACACCCACAGGAAGGAGCAAGGAGTCTTAACTGTGACTACGCTCCGAACCGGATTAGTCGGCTCAGTAAGTTCGGATACCGGTAGTTTATAAAAAAAAAAAAAAATTGTTGTGTAGCTTAGCTGTCTACATTTCATAGAATGATCTTTCCTTTTTGGTCAATCAGAGGAATCAAAAAGTCATATTTGATGTACCCGTCACAGCATGTGGGTGGGGATGTAAAATAGCTCTTGTGGTCTAGTTCGATCAAAAATTTGCAAACTAAATTTAAGTTAATCGGGTTTCTGACCTGAAGGCCTAGTCTAAAACCTAGTCCAAAAGACCTAAGCGACCCAGGCCCTACTTTCAAACCGACATTACTTTAATCCGAAAATTTTAAAACCTATGTACTAAAATGATGTTGTTTGAATCAATTATATTAAAATATCGTTTAATAACAATCTAGATTCTATTAACCCATGACGCAGGTGAGTAGATAAAGGTTTTTTATGACGTAAGTGAGGTTGCGGGTTTAAACCGCCTTCATGTATGTAGCTGTTTAAAAATTCGGGGTTAGAGTTTTACCTCTTGTAAAGGACCTATCCGATTCGAGCTTGAAATTAGTATAAGTGTGAATAACTTAAAGGTGTCTTCTTATAATTAAGACCTTCCTAGAACACCTCGTGAGAAACTAAAAAGAAAAAAACAATCTAGATTGTATTTGGAGGGCTTTGAACCGAACTAGTCAAAGGCAAATTTGATTTCACCTATTACCAAGTCTATGAATAACTTAATAGGGCTTTCAATTTCTTAAATTTTTGGGATTAATGAGACACTTAATTTCTTACATTGTAGGCACTAATATAAGGGGTGACAAAGCGGTCCAAACCCGGTCCAACTTCCCCCCTTAAATTAATAAATTCTACTTGAGTTGATTAAATTTTAAGCTTGATTTAAACATTTGATTACAAAATTTTTTAAATTTTGAGACTTTTATTTATATGTTGTGGGATTTTATTTAAGGCACTATAATAATATTGTATATTTCCAAAATGTTCCAAATTTACTTATTATGTATGTATTTGCTTATTCTCAAATTTATGGACATACTTATTAATAAAATAAACAAAAAATTTAAAATGTGGTGTAAATAATTAGTTTTCCAAAAATTATGACTTGTCACAATGTAAGAATAAGAAAACTTTAGAATCAAAAGTTTAGAAAAATTGTGTTATACCACAGTATACATATCTATTTAATATGGAAATATTTTAAATGTTCTAAAAAATGTGGATTTTGTACATCATTTTCTCATAAAATCATTTTTTAGATAATAAATTATAGAGATTTGAAATGCAGAGGGTATAGATTCACCCTGAGATCTTTGCTAAATGTTGTGAATTAAAATTAAGGTCTTATTTGATAATCAAAAATAAAGAGGTTAGAATGATAATGCAATCTTTATTTCTAACTTATTGTTTGATTACTTATAATAAATAAAATAAGGAATGACAAGATTGAAATGAATCCTAAATAATCTAGCACTTTTTTTTAAGGGGGCATGCCTATAAGTTGAAATAACAAATCGAAAATAAAAGATAAAAGATATTAGTAGAATATTATCAAGTTATTATATTATGATTTTTATATTATTTTTAATAATTATTTGATTTTGTTTCATTGATACTTTTATTCTTATCATAAAAATCATTCATATTTATTTAAAAATTAATAATTTTATAAATTATTGAAAATTTTTATTAATTATTTATAAAACAATTAATATTTTAATTAATTAAGTATAAAATTAATTATATAATAATTAAATACAAGTAAAAAATTTCTCATTATGTTTTTTAATATTTGGTAACAAATATTAACGTAACTTTTAACTTTGTTTAATACTATACTAAACATGCACAATTCACAATTTCATTTTTATTTCAATTATCACTTCTCATTTTAATTCTTATTTTTTATTCCGATTCTTTTATTCCGATTCATTTTAAATTGAAATAAAAAACTAGATTTAAATTGATTATATTTTTTTTGAACATGACTTAAAAGACCTATCTAAAACATGATGAAATTAAAAAAAAATTTAATAAAAAAATTTTATTTTTAAAATTATAAATTTAACTCAAAACAGATTCGTGTTACAAAAAAAAAAGGAAGCACGACGTCGTCCATTAACCCTCTGCGGGCTTGAATAGAATTGCTATTAAAACAGCAGGGAAGGTATACTATTCGGTTGCTGTCTCGTCTTCTGCCGTGGTTTGGCTGCGTTTGCTATTTACCAGTTTGTTTGCTGCCGTCGGTAAGCTGTTGCTGTTACTTACTTGATTCGTTACTCTGCTTAACCAAATTTAGCCTAGGTTGCTTATCTTCTTCACTCTATAGTCTCATGGCAGAGATTATGGCGAAGGGCATGAATGATGTGGTCATGAAGCCACAAATGCTGTATACATTAATCAAAGAAGATTTGCCTCAAGACAAAAGACCCTTCGGTTCTCCCTTTACTCTCTCTAGGATTGTGTCCATCCTTAAAACCCACAAACTATTGGCTGAAACTCAACCTCAGCAACTGCAGCAATCCCCCACCGACCCCAAATACTTCCAGCGTTGGAAATCCGCTGTTGACAACTGGGTCTCGCGCTTGCTATTACTTGTTGACAACCAGTTTATGGTAAACCCAGAAAAAAGACGAATTTTTATTTGATTTCTGCTTTTGAATTTTTTATTTTATGGTTAATGTGGAATGTGGGGTTTTTCTTTTTCTTTTAGCCAGACAAATGTTGGGCGGGAATTTGCTTGCTGGGAGTAACTTGTCAACAATGCAGTTCTGAGCGTTTCTTGGCTTCCTATGCTCTTTGGCTGGAAAAGCTTTTGCCCCATATTCAGGTCTGGAAACTAAAAATAGACTCCTTCCGTATCGTTTTGGTTTTGCTTATTTTAAGCTTTTTGACAACCAAAATATGACTTCACTCTCTTAAAATGTTGTTTCTTTCTAATTGTTCAAAATTTACTTCATCCATACTAGAAAACTTTTCGTTTTAGTTTCCTATTTGTTATTCTTATTACTTATTAGTGGTAATGGGAACAGCAAATAAAATCCTACAGTTCCCCAAGTGGAAGGCAGGTCCTGGATCGTTATACTAATTGAATGGTCACCTTAGTTTTGTCTTCTAGATTAGTTTTGACAACTGTTTTCTGCTAAGTTGCGTAATCCCATTTAAGTGGTTGATTATTAGATTAGTAGTTGAGGATGGGTTTGAATGAAAAGTATTTGCGTGGTACTTATGACAATAGAGCAACTGTATAACCTCATTAGTCCTGCTTTTGACACCTGTATAAGCCCTGTTTTCACCTCATTAGTCCTGTTTTGGGTCTCTGATATTTTCTTTGGACAGTGTTACTCTTTATACAAATTCCATACACGGAAATTAAAACAAAAGCCAACTGGATAATTATTCATTTGGCTTTCTTATTGTTTAAGCTTTTTTAAAGCATGTGTGGATCCTTGCTTTTCTCTTTAGGAAGTAGGGGATGAAAGACAGCCATAGTTGAGCTGAATGCTATCATGTTGTCTATATGAATCGCTGACTCTTTGTGCTGCAAATTATCTGTTAACAGTCGCCAGCAGATTCTCAATTTGTGAAAGTGGCTTCCTGTACCTCAATACAAGATCTCATCACTAGGTGTGGCCCATATGTCTCAATTTAAATTTGAACTCAATACATGTGATGTTTTCTCACATTACAATTTGATATGATTTCTGAGAAATTTGGGAACTTCTTTTATTAACTTTTGAAATAGGCTAGCTGAATATCCAAATGTCAAGAAAGATGCAACTTCTCATGCTGGCAAACTCTTCGGACCTGTTTTAAAGTTGTTAACAGAGGGTAGTTCAGAGAATGTATTGGTGAGTTGAATTCAGTTTAATGGATTACATTTCTTTATTTGCTTATATTTCAATGTCAGTTCTGTGTTGTCTTTGTTGTCATACTTTTTCTATGGAAATCAAGCTTACTTGAAATGGTGCTATAATCAATGTTTTTGATAGTTAACTACTAAGTTTCAGACAGTTTTCCTTAGCAGCAAACTACGACATTGTTGAATCTTTCCTTGTAAACTAGAGTTCTGAATGATAATTAAAATTTATTTCCTGATGACTTATATATATTTTCCTTTTATCTATTCACTTTCATGTGCACATGGAGGAATAGTTGCAAAGTTGCGTTAAGAATCCTTGTTCATAGTTTGAAGTGGGCAAGAAAATGGTCACATGTAGGCTAAAATGAACAAATTAGTTCTTGCTCGTAGTTGATGTTGATGCTGCAATTTTTGTATGATAACCACTGTGTGGTATACAGGAAGCAGCAGCTGAACTATTGTGTGCCATCATAATTTTCTTCCCTGCTTCCCTGCACCGACATTATGACAATGTAAGTATCTCTTCATCATGAGATGTGAACTTTATTTTTGTTGTTATCTGTCTTAAAATCTGAGTTTTCCTGTTGAAAAGAAAATAGGGAGGAGAGATGATGCTGCAGCACTGAGCTTTATACTTTTACTTACTATTCAAGCGTAGGCAAGAAATATGCCCCCATTTTTTTTGTGCTGAGATAAGTCCAGCGCCTGTATAGATTGTATCTATTCAATTTAGTATCAACACAGAATCTAACTTTGAGGTTTCAATGCCAACATTTGATAAATATTTTTTTATTTTGAATTTCTATATAACTGATTTTAGGAATCCATTTTAGACATTTTGAATTTACTTGTAGTATAGTAACTCTGAAAGTGTGGAGACACGTGGTTTCAGTTTTTTTAACTAAAGTTTCTTTTGGTACTTTGTCAGCCTTTTAAATGAAAATGCTGTGGCACGATATCTATGTAGATCATATGAAAAATCAACTTGAATAGTAACCAGCTTCAAGCTTAGTCCAATAGTTGATATCTTCTCGTCCATGATAGTTTTAATCAGTGGCTTTTGGATTGAACCTGGCTGCAGAGCTCCATATTCTTAGTAATTGACTTTGGGGTTGTGCTAAGCTTGGACTTATTCTCAGTTTTTCTGAAACTTATTGATTAGGTGGCATAGCTGTTGGTGGATTGCTTACAAAAAAGAAGAAACCTTTATGGTTTTATGCATAGATAGAGTAGATCTAAATTATTATCATTACAATCTTCAATATTATCATTACACGACGAAAATATGTTTTAGCTGGTTAATGCAAATGAATTATGTCGTGCACTGTACAGGCTGAAGCTGCCATTGCATCCAAAATTTTGTCCTCAAAATGCAATGATAATGTGCTGAAGGTATCATTGTTCCTTTCTGTCTGTAATTGTTATTGGCTTATATAGAGGAAAAAAATTAAGAAATGGACAAGTCTAATATGGAATTTGTTTCTTCTTTTTCGAGTTGCCAAATTTAGAAACTTGCTCGTTGCCTAGCATTACTTCCTAAATCAAAAGGTGATGAGGATAGCTGGCTCTTAATGATGCGAAAGATTTTATTGATGGTCAATGGTTATCTTACTGAAATCTTCCATGGTGTAGAAGAAGGTATGTTTCATACCATTTGGTTGGTGGGTCTTGATCTGAATGATTATTGATGCCAATCTTATCAACTGGCAGTAACAAAATGGGACGAAGCTGTTAGATTATTGATTGCACCAGGAGAAGTTCCCCCGTTTTCCTTATGGGGCCAACAGTTGTTAGAAGAAGCATCTGACAGGGAACGAAAGAGAAATAAGATATCCTGTATCTCCATTTTTATGCTTAGCTGTTCAATTATGCTAACAACTTCGTATCCTGTTCAGGTACTATTATTATCCTGTGGCAATTCCGAAATTCTGATCTAATTAGTAATTGCATTTATTGTTGTTTTTTGTTAAGAACCATGGATGTGGGTGGATCTCATGTCTTCCAACTTTCTATTTGTTTTAATTGCAGGTAACTGTTCCTGTTCGCTCATTGTTAGCCCTTGTTGAGAGAGTGCTTATGGTTGATGGATCAGTGCCAGAGTCAATGTCACAATTTGTGATTGCATCGGAGCAGGAGTTCATTTGTTATGAACTTCCAGTTTTGCATGATTACAGTTTGGAACTTCTTGTGGCAATTGTTAGGGGTATGCGCAGGTACTTCTATACAAAATTTTACATCAATGTTACTGATTCTTTAAAAAGGGAAAATATCAGTTTCATATTCTTTAGGAAATAGATTACCCATGAATGGATTTTGTTGATAAAATTCATGAATCAAATCTTAGGACTTCATAAGATAGAAGGAAAGGGTTGATATATTCATTTGTGCCCAATAAATCTCAAGATAATCATCTGTTTTTTTGGTCTGAATCACCATTTTATTTCCAATTGTCTTTTATTTTATTCCACAGCAAGAACTAAACCGTTTATTTCGTTTTCTTTGACAAGGGAACTAAACCATTTTCAAGAGTGACAGTTTTGTAGACCTCATTAAACAGATTTAATATTCTTTACAGGAGTTATTGCATAGAAGAACTTTTGGGGATTTTAGTTCTAAGAACCAACAATATGCTGTTTTTCATTAAACTTGAAATACCCTTATGGGTATCCAATATGACAATTCCATTCTTCATAAATGGTACATTCTTGTGACTTTTATGCTGCACGGTTTTATATTTTTCCTGCGGATTAATTGCATATTTTACTATATTTTCTCTTCTTAGATAGTTAATTTACTTAATTGTAATCCATCTTGTTTATTGATTGAGAATTCTAAGGCTGTTACCTCTTTCTTAATGACCTTATAAAGTAATCTAATTCCAGAGCTTTCTGAAAGTAGATTTGTCATCTATTAAAGGAAGTGAAAATCAGATGATTTTGGAGGATGCTCTTCCAAAATATTGACCTGTGTGATTTTCAAAATTTCATTTCTAAACAAACGGTCAACATGATTTTAGTTACACGGGGCTCTGCTCAAGGATAGAGATTGTGCTTTTGTTTGCATTACCTTTTCTTTTTACCCTCTCTTTAAGCATATCTAAGGTTAGAATATGCAATTTCTACAGATGCAACTTCTAGGTTCATTTGTAGTCTCTGATACTTTTGGGAACATATTTTGTTGTTATCTTTGCTGGATTTTCTCTTCAGGTTTTTGTCTGCTAGTTATCTATGCCATTATTTGTTGCTTGTCTTCCTTTCTTCTGTTTCTGAATTTGTTAATGAGTTCTGTTATTGAAAACATATTATGTATTATTTTCATGCAGTCAACTATTGCCACATGCAGCATATGCTGTGCGACTTGTTAAAGAGTATTTTAGGAGATGTGAAGTACCAGAACTAAGAGTAAAAGTCTATTCAATCACAAAGATGTTGCTTATATCAATGGGCGTGGGTATGTAGTCAACATGCATAGTATATTGGCATTTTTTCTGCAAAATCCTATTTTTTGTTTTTTTCCTTTGATCCATAATTGCATCTAGAGTCTACCTTTTTGGAATGTATATATCCCCATCCAAGTGATTAATGACGAAACAAAAAGTTCGTGCTTGGCAGCATAAATAGCTTCCCAATTGTTGATTTGGTGATTTTGAACAGAAAGAGACTGCAACATCTTTTGTATGACTCTCTATACCCATATCCCGAATAATTGTACTTAAGGATATGAAAAGCATAATAGGACCACATATTGTCGCTTTGTTAATTTTGAAACATAGAGTTTGAAGCCATATGTATCACATATGTATTTATGTGTCCATGTATAAGAAGGCTACTATGTGATTATAAACTTTTTATATAATTTTAACACCTTGAATTTATCTTATGCAAAAGTTAGTAGCTAGATTTTTAGTGATGCTTTTCAAATAGTCTCCAAAATTTGACAAACTAAGGTAGTTATGTAGATCTAGATCTCTATGCCATTACTTAGAATAAGAAATTCAAACTTAACTAGGGAAAAACCAGTCGGAACTCCTTCAATGATGAGGACTCCTAGACATTGATTTTGGTCAAGTGATTTAAATATATGTATTGTTCTATGAGATACCAGCGTTAAAAAGATTATAATAAAATGTATTATTCCTGCAAATGATGTAAACAGGATTGCATGTTACTCAGAATGCATGTGAACTCTGCTTGTTTACATCTTGTTAGTCCTTTCTCATGGTGAGGTATATTGAATGAAGTACTGTGAAATTTTGGTTCTCTTGGAGCGTCATGATTTTGTCAATGTTCAGTGATCCTAATGGTCAAACTGATAGGGTTTGTTCAGTTTGGTGATGCTTTGGCATGAATTCAATTTATGTGTCTAACCAGATGTCCAAATTAACTAATCAGTGTAACAGATTCAAAATCAAATGTTGTATTTGAAAGTCTTGAACTACAATGTTTATGTTTTGTTGATTGGTTTGGATATGTCATTCGCATTATTAAATATCACCCACATTACTAGAATAAGGAAAGTTCCATAATTTAAAAATGTTTTCATTATCAGAAGCCGCATAGAAATATTTCCTGAATTCTGCCTGAATTGGTTGCAGTAAGACCCTCTCAAAAGCATTGATACATTGGGCACTAAATGCTTTGTAATTGTATTTTTGTCCCAAGTTCTCATTTGGAGCATTCTACCCTTGTTTTCAATTTGGAGCAGGTTTTATTAACATGTATAATCTAATTGGAATTTTTTTTGCTGCTGATAGCTAATTCTTAATCTTATCCTGATCAGGGATTGCAATATATCTTGCACAGGAAGTTGTCAACAATTCACTTGTTGATTTAATTGCTATGGATATGTCCTCTCATGCCCACTTAAATGTCTCTTCTGAAGCCCTCTTTCACTCTTGCCAAAGAAAAAGGAAGCACAGTGCCACTGGATCTTTTCAGCAGCAGGATATAATTGGTTCAGAAGTAGCAGCCCAGAAAAATTCTCCATCAACTCAGATTTCTGTGAAGATAGCTGCACTTGAGGCATTGGAAGCACTTTTGACTGTGGTATGTGTAGTGTATTAATATCAGCTACCTTATTGTTTATAGGTGTGATTCCTATCTCTTATTATTTAAATCTATTATATGCGTACTGAGTGGAAGACATGGTTTCTTTGGTTCCTGTTTTACACCCAGCATGTTCAGTTAATGATCTCAAAGACATTTTCATGGCAGTCAATCAATCACATAGGTCTGTATAGCAAGAATTTGATAATAATATTTTAGGCACAATTCCCTCTTTTATTCATATTATTGTGGAAAAATATATAGTTACCAGACTTGTCTCTAAATTCTTTTATTGGTGTGTTATCAAAGTGTCTTGGTGCCTAATCTGTTAAGGGGCTGCAAATAGGGTCTCATCGCAGGTAGCAGGAATCTTCTTGATTTCCCTTACTTTTCCCATTCTCGGAGGACCCTAGTTTTGAAAGCTTTAGTGGTGATTTGTAACAGATCACCAGCTCCCCACTGTATGTTTCTTGACTGAAATTATTGATGATTTTATTGAATATGATCGTCCCCTTTGAACAGACAAGGATCCTAACTACAAAAAGGTAAGAATACTTAAACTACCTAGCAAAAGAGTTGTAGGAAACAATAATGTTACTTCCTATTAAAATAGAAATCCTAAAGTTTAGTTATGAAACAGGAAAGCTGAAATTGTTTGATTATGGCTCCCCATACTACTGCTGTTTGCGCTTGTATTTCTTTCTGATAAATGCATTCACAACATAATCCATTTGCTATCTTCCTGTTTACCAGGAGCAAAGAAAATGTCAGCTTTTAAGAACACATAGCCCTATCATTTAAACCTTTGATATTAATATATAGATTAAGAATCATTAATTATACATTTGTTCAAGTTCTTCATCAAGTGCTTATATGATGTGTGGATATATAAAAAAAATGATGAATTTTATAGATGTTGTGATGTATAATCTATAGATCTTGATTCTTTTTGTACCATATTATTTGTGCTTAATCTGTTTTTCGGGCAATTCCTTTAGTTTGCATCAACCACAAGATCTTTGCATGGATTGATACCCTAATTGTGCTCTTTTCGTCAAGATTTCCCTTTTTTCCTACTCCACACATTAGAGAAGCATTTCAGAATGTTGCCTTGAGAACCTAGTCATGTTTTGATGATATTTCATGAAAATTTCTTCAAGATTTCTCTTTCTTGTCTTTTATACTTGAGATGTGCCTGTTATGCACTGATATTTCCCTTCATCCTTGGCATAAATTTTTTAACTGTTAAAAAAAATATAGGATTGGGGAAATTTGACTAGGTTATACTCGATGCCAACCTCTTCTATACTTTTGACTTTTATCTTAAATGTCTAGTGCACTGACCTTGGCATCATTCAATGAATTATCCATCATTTGGTTCAAGTATACCTTTCTTTTCTCGTTGAGATATTGCTTAGAAAATGTTATGAACTTGGATTAATTCCTTTTTTGTCAGAATATACGGGAGCACTAATATTTGTGTTCAAATATTTGTCAGGGTGGTGCATTGAGATCCGACTCCTGGCGGCCAAAAGTTGATGATCTTTTAATAACCATATCAGTTGATTGTTGTAAAGATGGATGGGCAAGTGAGGAAAGAAACAACTTACTCAATGGTCACACCTCGAAAGTTGCATGTTTGCAGCTGGCAGCTCTACGTGCTCTCTTGGCATCCTTGCTGTCACCTTCTCATATGCGTCCTCCACATTTGGCTCAAGCTCTTGAGCTTTTTCGAAGAGGTAACTTTGGTTAAAAGAAATTTACCGATATATACACACAGACGGAGAGGGGAGGGAGATAATATTTAACTAATATGAGTGGTAGGACAACTTGTACTTGTCTTTCAATGGGGGGTATAGTAGCACTTGTTTTTTTTGAAAATTAAAGAATTTCATTAGATTTTCCAAAAATAGGGCAAAATTACAATGGAATCATTGTTTTTCCTTACAACGGGCCAAGCCATTAGACCATTAACAATCAGTCAAATGATTTCATTACGTCATCTCACCTTAAACTATTAATGATGCAATCCGTTACAGGTTCCGTCTAATCCTTGTTGATGAGCTAGCATCTTCATAAACTTTTGTGAGTGTTTAATATTTCCCTGATTCAGCAGATGGTATCGTGTGTAAAATTACAATAGTATCTCTTGATGTTGGTTTCCGGCAAACAAATGATTCTCTTCTTTGATATGCATGGTTCATAAACCCAAGGAATTTTTTCCACTACCATGTAAGATAATCAAGAGTTGATAGATTAATGGCCCATCATCAACTCAGAAACCTAATGCTATTAGATATACCAGAAAAAATGAAAGAGACACTTGCAATCTCTGGGAGTCTCAATTTACAAAACTGTGTTTACTAGTCCTCTGTAAGTACTTCCAAACGTGGCGGGTGGTTTTTATCAATGAAGTCATCCCATGCACATACAGCTGGATACCTCACTCTATTAAAATATGTATATATATGAAGCTTTGGTCCCTTCTGTTTGGATAATCAAATGACTTATTTTAAATTCTACTATTGGACCCATTTCTGTATTTTGCCAAGTAGTTACAGTTTTGATGCTCAAGTGTCTTAGCTTGTATACTCTTTGAGGAGTTGAGTTCTGCAGGCAGACAAGAAACAGGAACCAAACTTGCTGAATTTTGTGCACATGCACTTTTAACACTGGAGGTGCTGATTCATCCACGGGCCCTTCCGGCAGACTCCCCTGCTGCCAGTACTTCCCATGCTGTTAAGGGTAGTTATCCTGTGTACTCTGACAGTCAGATGCTCAGGAAGCCATTTTCAAGTGGTATACAGGAAGAAAGACAAAATCGTTCTGATTCAGATGACGATTTATACACAAGTTGGCTAGGTAGTGGCAAGGAAGCTGAAGGGCCAATTGAAAGCTCATGTAAAAATGTGGATATTGAGAAGCCTTCTGGAATGTTAAGATTTGATTTGGAAAAGAATATCTGTGTGGCTGAGTCATTAGGTCAAAAGAGTAGGCAGGAGGCAGCAGTAGGCAGTGTAGGTGTAGAGATGGGAGCGACAGATGATAGAATATCAAATGAGGTACAAGACTTGCAAGAGACCACAGTACAGCTTCAGGAATCGGTGAACTCTGAAGTTGCCACAGTTGCTGCGGTCACCAAAGATGCCGTTGTTACCAAAATGGACTTAACAACGAATCAGGAACCTGAAGTACTACATTCTGTAGAAAATGAAATGCAGTCAGGCGAGTTAGGGCATGACTCATCGACAGAATCTATACCTGAGATTGTAGATGTGGATCCAGATTCTGATTCCGATTGAAAATCATGCTGAAATGATTTCTATAAACATGTGTATTTAAATTTTAGGAGTATGGAAACTGACAAAGTGTAATGCGAACCTTTTTTGGCTGTATTTCCCAACATTCTTTCTCCAACATCTTAATTTTCTTTTTCCATATTGGTTGAAAGAAAGTAGAGTCTGGCATAACTGAATCCTACCCTTAAACGGGTTGTTTCAATGAACCTGTTCTATAATTAGATGACAGGTGCGATTTTCCTTGCACAGAACCATTTGAACCTAGCTCTTCTGAATTTATATCTCTTATTTGGTTTGACACATTTCATAGGGACTAAAGAGTTAACTTTTGACTGTGTTGTAATTAAGTTAAAAGAGATGAAAATTTACTTCCTTAGACTAGAGAATTGAAGAGGCAACGAGGACGTCATTTTACTGCCGAGAAAAAGGAAATAGAGAGCTTGTGTGCTCTTACTGCTACACTTTAAATGGCGGGCTTTCGTTTAAAACCGTAAGTCAACACTCTAGTAAACTTTTGCTATCTATTTATGTAACATCAGACGTTTCTAACAATTTTTTGATAAACTGAATAGTCTAGTGGGGTGAGCATTGAATCGAATTGTCTCGAATAAGCATGGAACGACATTGGAAACAAACTATTATGTGATCTACAGCCCATGCTCAAGTAGCTATTAGACGAAAAAAAAGTCTGGTTAATTATTTACTTAACACTTGTTTTAGTCATAAATCGTTTAGTCCCTTAACTTCACTAAAAAGAACAGTTAGTATCGTTAAACTTTATTTATCAATTTATAATTGGATATGTTCTATTTATTAAAAATAAATTATGCAGTTATAAAGTCTTCTTTTTTTGGGTAAATCAGAATATTTTTTACAAATTAGAAATGTTACGTATACCGCTGGAGACTACTTGAGCAGTAATCTATTACCTACCAAAAGGAAACATAAGGTAGATACATGAGGAAGGTACATCACTTCCTTGCAACAAACACAAATAACCAAGACAACAATAACCTTCCTACCGAAGAAAACCTTATAAAGCTAGCTTATTTAATCAATATCTTATTTATTGATTTCGATATGCTTGTTTCAGGTGCAATAAAATTAGCACTTCCAATAAAATAATCATGCAACAATCGCCTCGGACGTTCATTGTCCGGAATAGTACACAATCAGTACAGCACACATGAGCACTCGGACATTCATTGTCCGGAACAGTACACAATTCAGTACAGAACAA
>JANKOE010000004.1:42937984-42950519 GCA_026284465.1 Erythroxylum citrifolium
AAAATGCCTTCGTACTCTACACGTCGCCATGCACCGCCAATAAAAACTTTAGGAACAAGAGGTTGGTCAAGATTCAATTCCACACAAACTCTAGCAAAACATCCTCTAGTAGCCATGGACGTCTGCCTATTTACCTTAATGGGCGTTCCAATAGCACTAGCTGTTGAAAATAGGAATTCATCCCGATAAAATTCCATTGGAAATTCAATAAAATGCACCCAAGTAACCATCAAGGATATTCTAGCTGTAGATGCTTGAAAACTCGGCTTCTATTTTTGGATATACAACGGTTGACCTCCAATAATATAGGGACCATTGGACACAATGCGCAACATATCCTCCTCTTTAAATTTAGCAAGGTAAGAACCATACCCCAAATCAATAATATCTAATTCTGCCGAAGGCTTCCAAAATAAGATCAACCGATTTTCCAAATACGTAAAATTAACAGACCTCCCGTAAACTTTAACAATGAGAGCATCTTTTCACTTACCACTAACCTCCTGGACAATATCATCATCAACCAGAACCTTTGGGCGCAAGTAATCATTCCCTTCATACTCTAAACGAATTTTTCTCGTCCACTGACTACAAAGATCAAAAGCCGAACTCTGACCTATCAAAGAAGTGAACTTTTCCCTAGATGACTGCCCTACCAAACAAACACGAAAGGAAAGTGATGGTCGTGCATGCAACGCAGCAATAGCCAACACAACGGGATCAACAAAAGGAAAACCCGCTAAATCAGGGCCTGGGGGTTGCCCACCTTGGAAGAACTGAAATCTGCATTTCTACTACAAACTGCCATCTGGGTTCCTCTCCTCGATTAAAAGTCTGTGTTTGAAGAAAGCAAGAGCACGCTCGGTCCACTCGTCGCTGTCTATCGACATTGGTGACTTACTGTTCTCGGTGCTTTAGCTCGAGTCTTTGCCTGGTCACCTTGTAAGAACTAGAACGACCAGACTTCCCTTTCTAACAAAAGAAAAATTGATCCTCACAGTGTCTGCACTTAAACTAGTAGACCCAAAGGGAAACTCGCTACTAGCGTGGGTGGGTAATCGAAGATCAGAGCGTCGGAAGCCGGAATCTCTGTTGGGTTTGGAGACGATACAAGTTCTCGAAGATCTAAAACTCGAAACTTGCGACTATAGTAACCAAACTGTTCGGTACCGAAGAGGAGTGGATCTTTCCTCCTTTTAATGACAAGAACGGCGATGAAAACCCACTTGGAAAACAAGACAATAGTAGTCGGAAGCTGGAATCGGTGATGGGTGTTGAGACGATGCAAGCTTGCAAAGATCTGGGAATTGGAACCTGCTACAGTAGACATAATGCGTTTTCCACTGTAGACGTCATTTGACTACTCTTTATAGTAGAATATTTAAAGGGATAAATTATAAAATGAAAGAACATCTTGTTAGAATTAAGGGTAATATTGCTTCTTACAAAAAAGTACCACTTGATGTACTTAAAAGGAATGGAAATTATTTGCAACAATAAGGAAAAAGAAAAAGAAAAATAAACAAAATCATAATATATATTTTTAAGATGGTGAAGCAAAAGAACTATTAGATAAAGGAAAAAAGGAATCTATTATTGACATAGATTTTTATTTTCCTCTAAGAACTACTTCTAGTTCTTAACCTCGTTTAAAAGTGTTTTGGTTAGTAAGGACGTTGTTTTATGATGTAAATATCCATGGGCTAGATGGTTTTATCATTTATACATTCCTTTAAATGCTTTGAATTCACCCTAATTTTAAGAACTAATAAATGTTGCAGTAACGATAGGTCTAGGATTTAAGACACCTTCTTATTATGCGATTCGAATGCCTTTCCTTCAAGATTTGAAAAAGGAATGTCAATTGACTGTAGATATATATAAGTCTATTTAGGAATTAATAAGATGCACTATTATAGCAAATGGGTGGACTTATTAAAGACAAAGAATCTTAATTAATTTCTTACTTTATTGTAATATTATGATAACTTTTATCAAGTTCGTTGATGCTTCTAATATAGTTAAAAGTGCTAATGCTTCATTTGAATTTTTTTTCTAAAATTGTTGAGTGAGTTGGACCAAAGAATGTTTTGCTTTTCGTATCAGATAATGTAACTAATAATGTATAAGTTGGGTACTTGTTACAATCAAAGCATAAACATATTTATTGGTCTCCATATGCTACTCATTATATAAATCCCATTTTCAAAGATATTGGTAATTTGGATCATATTTCTAGTCTTGCTTCACGTGCATCTAAGATCACAAATTTTTGTATATAATCGTATTATGCTTTTTCTCTTGGTTAAGAAAGCAAGAATATTAGGTTGAGATTGTGTGTATTGCTAGTACTAGATTTGCAGCTACATTTATTACTTTAAAATGTGTTTATGAACATAAACAATTACTTTAAAATTTTTTTTTAAAGTCATAAGTTATCAAAGAATGTGAAAGGAAAAGAATTTTGTACTATTATTCTAGATAATAAATTTTGGGATGCTTATTTGATCATTGTGAAGATTATGTTTCCATTTATAAGGTTTTAAGGATTATTGACTCGTATAAGGAGCCATCTTTGGGATATATGTGATGGTATGTATAAAGTTTGCAAAACAATTATGAGTCTTTTTAAATGGAAGGAGAAACTATACAAGCGTTATATAGATATTCTTGACAGATAATGGGATAAGCATCTTATTCAAGGGATCCAATTAACAACTTATTTTCTTAATCCATATTGCTTATATAGTACTACTAGTAGAGTCGCATGTACAAGTGATATTATGGGTGGCTCTTTGATGTGATTGAATACAAAGGTATTTTCTCTATCAAAGAGCAATCAAAGGCAATAAATGAAATTGTATCATGAAGGTTTTAGGAGGTTTTGCTAAATCATCTACAAAAAGAGAACTTATGATGAAAAAATGTAGCCTGATAAGTTTCATACTTTTATTCCATCCTTTAATTATTGATAATATATTTTTTCATTTCTCATAACTATTGATTTAAAATGCCAATGAGTAATGGACATTATTTAATCAAAGTGCTCTACTACTAACAAACTCCCTATTAGATTACTTATTCAAATAACTTTTGCATCAAGTCGTGAACACAATATTAGCATTTTTGAACCTACTTTGGGCTAAGCAGTGGGTAATAGTTATCCATTTGAGAAGTTAAAATTTCAACGATCAAGGACAGGAGAAGTCGGAATTATTGTGTCACCTCAAATCGGAATGCATAAAGCTAGTCCAACGAAATAGAACTCAAGGCCCATTGGCGTTTTGCTAATAAAGGTCAGCCTGTCCCCAAACACAGCAATGGGCTCATGCTAACTCGGAAAATCTGGTCTTGAAGATGATTAATTGATGGGAATGAATTGTTTGTGTTCATATTTAACTCAGAAGTTAATATGTTGGAAATTTTGGAGGCTGGACTTGGCAAATAAATAGAAAATCAATTTTCTTATGAAAGTAGTGTCCTAGAATAGATCTGGTAAGCCTAAGAAGAATGTCCCAATAGGGATTAATTTCTACAAGTATTAGTCTACTTTAGATTTAAATTACCTAGAATGGTCATTAAGAGAACTCTTTTGTCTAGATGAACATAAGCTAGCATAAAGAGGATTGGATATGCTCACATATGTAACAAAGTAGAAATGGATAGAGAACTCTTGGATACCCCAAGCATTATGAAGTTGGATGAAATGGGAAAGCTTACCAAAGCTGAGAAACTTCTAAGCTACTGATGGAAACCAAATTCTTTAAGCAACAAAATGAAATAGAAATTATAGGAAAAGTTTTCAAGTCTACGAACTACTAAGAATTAATAGGAAGTGATGCAAAAGAAACTAATGACTTGATAGACAACATCTGAACAAGCTCAAATTCAATTGATATCAATCTTGAGATTGTGTAAAAACAGAAATCAACAACTTATAAATGCAAAACTCTAATATAAGATATTGATAAAATTTAGAGGCCTCTGTTAAAAGAAGATAGGAAGAGCTCCATTCTAGAAGTTGAACCGTCTCCAATAAATGTGAAAAACCATATAGCAGGCAGCTTTGTGATTAACATGACGAAAAAACCAAGTAGAAAACTCAAAAAGAAGGTTATGGATATCCTATCAACCTCTCATTCACGTTAATTATTGCTTGGGGGTTAAATAGCTCAACAAAACAACAAATTGTCAGTGATTATATGCTTACAAATAACGCACTTTTTGTTGGTCTCTTATAAACCAAAATAAAAGTTGAAATTCTAAGATGGACTCCAGTTTCTAAGCAGAAGTTAAAAGTTATTAAATAATTATAATGCACATTATAATGGCATAATCATAGTAGTTTTTTATACCAATCAAGTTAAACTTAATTAAAGCAAGTTTTCGGTTAATTCATACATTGCTATATAACACTTTTGATTTACATAAAGAAAATGAATATTACATTGATTTATGATTTTAACTTACAAAAAAATTATGATTTGACTTAATACCTTGGAATTTGATGCTACTATTCCTCGACTCATTATTGACTTCAATAACATCCTGTTATCCTAAGAATCCAAAGGCTAAATGAACTTAATGAATTCATATAATGCTAAATTTAGGGATTGCATTTCTAACCTAAGACTCTCAAACCCCATATTTATAGGCTAATACTTCACTTGGTCTAATAAATAACAGGGAGAGTGATTATTTAGAAAAATTGGGATAAAGTTCTAATTAATGCTAGATGGCAATACTTCCTTCAAAATAGCTAGGCTTATTTCAACTTTCTAATAGGTCAATATTTTACATTTTTTAGGGTAAATTTTCATGGCATTTGGCATCTTTATAATATATTTTATATGAATTTTATGGTGCCTTTTATATTTAGTTCATTGTCTTATAGGTTTTGAATTTAAGAAAAAAAATGATATTTAGTGTAACTTTCTCTCTATTTATCTAACTTAGTGGATAACAACTTTATAGAAGACATAAGGAGCCAATTCTAATTTGAAGATGTCTAAAAGTGGAGAAGTTTGAAAAATAAAGTATAACAGGTGTGCATGTCTTTCATTAAGATCTAAAAGTTGTGATACAATACAATACCGGCACTTTAGTTTATCCAGGATCAACATCAAACTCATCTTTGAAGTTACACAATAGAGAAGAAGAACAAGACTATACACTAGTTATAGAAGGTGTCAAACATCAGCCTTTAGATAGAGAAAGATAAGGATATGTGATTCTTTAAGTTCAAGTCATCTAGAACTCTATTTTGTAACGTTAACTATATATATTTGTATTCAAAGTAACCCAAGGGACTTCTAGCAGACTTCTTTTTTTCTTCTAGTTTAAATTTGTATTTTTTTATTTCTTTTGGCTATTAAAGAAGATTTGGAGCAAGGATTGAAGAAACTAGTGACATCTTATATCTCTCTTTCTTCTACTTTTCTATTTTATGTTAAGATAGATGTTTTTTTTGTTTTTGTTATGTATAGTGGCTACAAATTTTACTTAGGGTTAGAGATGTAGCTTGTTGGGATTTATTTAAATATTTATACATGTTTTGATTATTTTAGTGATCGAATTTGTTCTCTTTAATCTTAATGTTAAATTTATGATTGGCCATTACAGGCTCAATAATAGGAATTGTATAAAGAATTGATAGGTGCACTAGGTGAATAAATGATAGTATCCAAATTTTAATAATAGAGAATGATAGTATCCAAAAATTAATGATAACCATATAAATTAACTATGCATAATGAATTTGATTAAGTTAAATGACACCTCAATAGTTGGTAGTTACCTAATTATATATACATATGTGCCTCAATAGAGGGTATAGATATATTAGGTTCATTGTTATTTTAACTTAGATAACTAATTGTCTATGTATTAGGTTCATTGTTATTTTAACTTAGATAACTAATTGTCTATGATAATTAGAAATACATATAAGTGAACCTCAAATCCCTAATGTTTGTTTAATTGATTTTTTTATTAGTTATTATTTTGTTTTTGTTTAGTTATTAGTTTAATTATCTTAAATGAACTCTCTAGTTTTCCTTGTTTGTTTTAACTAAGATTAATATGATTATTGACTAGTTCTTTATGGGATTGATACCATAGAATTACTCCAATTTTATTTAGCTATCTACGATTGACTCTATATAAGTGTAGATAAAAAGTAGATTAAGTTTTTGGCATTATTGCCAAGGAACTAATTTATTTTTTTAAAAGTGAAAAAATTCATTAAAACTCAAGAATAAGCATCAAAGAGACCAAGTACAGGAAAAGTGTTTAATTATAAGGAAAGGAATATAAAACTCATGCTACTCTAGAACAACATTATAAGAAATAACCAATTACAAACTCTTCATCTTCTTCTGAAAGAGGTAGTTATCCTTCCCATGACATGGACTTGCAATATTCCCTTATTACAACAACAAAACCTGTAAGCAAGTTCATAATTATCCTTTTTCAAGTTCTTGAATAACCTATTATTTCTTTCCCTCCAAATGGAGTAAACAGAATAAGTTACACAAAGAGTGATATCTAAGTGTTGTTTCCTTTTCTTATTATGAATCTTATAAGCCCTTTTAAGTATATCTTCCACTCTTAGTAAGGGCAATACAACTAAATTATAAGCTGCATCCTACTCTAAATAACTCTGGAATAAGCACATTGAAAAAACAAATAACTAATGGATTTAGAGCTAAGATTGCATAGTATGCAAAGTTGATCATTAATACCATAAATCCCATCTTTAGTCTGCAATTTGTGGCTTGCAGTTAACCAAGTGCCAAAAGATGCTTTAGGTATTCAAGACCCTTTCCACACAATATTAAACCATTCAATTTTAGGTTGTTATTGTGTGATAGTAATAAGACAAAATTGATTAGTAAATTGTCGACCTCTATTTGGAAACCAATGTCGGCTATCACATCTTAAAGAATTAGGAGAGTAATCAGGGAGGTAGGATCTGATCCTCTCACCATCCCTAAGCCTATGGCTCAACTATCATATTTAATTACATGCTTAACACAGGCTTGTATAGGAATTCTAGCAATCTTAGTTGAGATGTCCTCCCTCAAGATTAGAGGGCTATGAGTAGCCCAATTGTCAAACCGAGACCAAAACATTTTCCTATCACCTATGTAAACTTAATGAGGGGGTGAATAATATGTTTCTTCCTTATCACTTGAATGAAATACTAAGAGAATTCTCTCTTTTCCTCAATTTTCCAAAAACTAGAGGACTTGAGATAGAATTCATTTGCCCAATTGGACATTAAGGACTCTTTATCAATAAACAATCTCCAAATTCTTTGAGACAAATTATAGTTTGACTCAATTGCATAGAAATGAGTCCCAAACACCTTCCTGCTTACTTCAACAAAGTTGATCGTGTTTTATTTTAATACCTTTGTAGTTAATATCTTTCCCAATCTATAAGAAATTGTTTATACATTTTTCCAACTTCTTGTTGATCTTTTAAGGAAGGAATAAGTGTGAACTCCAATGTGTATGAAGGCTCCTCAGAACTGAAGAGGCAAGAAGAAGTCTCCCTGCATAAGACAAAAACTTGTTCTGCAAATCATTGATTCTATTTTTATGCCTTTCCAAAAGTGGAAGAAAATTTGATACTTTAGCTTTTTAAAGTAGATAGGACACTAAGATATTTGAAAGGGAGAGACTGAACATTCAATCCTGTCAACATCCTTAATTTAGTTGCGGATTTAACATCATAAAAGAAGTATAGCGTGATTTGTGTTGGTTAATCTTAGCCCTAAAATCTTGTAGAAAGTCTAAAGAGAATTATACAAGACTGAAACTGAATAAGAATCAGCTTTAGAAAATAAGATCAAGTCATCTGCAAAGCTTAAGTAAGTAAGCTTTAATGGTTTGCATGTGTGATGGATTTAGTAAGTAAGTAAACTTGAAGTTAGGATTGTTCAAGGTATTATTCATAATGATCCTCAAGAGAATTTCCAAAGCAATAATAAAAAGGTAGGGGGATAAAGGATCCCCCTGCCTAATTCCATTAGTGCCCTTGAATTAAGAGGATCATTAATGAGAATGCTAAAAGAGGAGGTATAAATGCAAGCATAAAACCAAGTTATAAATTTGGATGGGAAACAAAACCATTTAAGACAGCGCAATATGAAATTCCAACCGATAGTATCAAAAGCTTTTTAAAAAATCCACTTTAATTACATAGCTCTTGTCGGATTTATTAGTGTCATAATCCCTCATCAGCTCCTGAATAAGCAAAATGTTGTCAGAAATAGATCTACCAGGTATGAATGCACTATGAAGATAATGAATTAAACTCTTCAAACACCCTTTCAACCTCATAGCTAGAAACTTAGATAACAACTTATATACTGTATTGCAGCAAGAGATGGGGTAAAAATCCTTTAAGTTATTAACATTAGGGAGTTTAGGGATGAGACATATGTAAGTGGAATTGAGCTCCCTTAACAATCCATAAGAGGATAGGAATTCTTGGATCACCTGAACCAATAAATCTTCATTGATATGCCAAGTAAATTAAAAGAAAAAAGGTATTAAACTATCGAGTACCGAAACTTTTCTAAGACTCAAACTGAACAAGAAATTCTTTATTTCTATATAGGTAGCTAGCCTCTGGAGGTCCTCCAATAGTTTAACATTAAAGAGGCTAGAGCAACCTAAAAGTTTAGTAAGAATTTGGGGACTAATTATGTTTGGATTCCTTAAACCTAGAAGTTTCTCATAGTAGTCAAACACCATTTCTTGAATAGAAGTTGCATATGTGATTAGTTGATTATCATCAATAAATAAGCAATGAATTTTATTAGTGTTCCTTCTAGCTAGAATAGAGTTATGAAATAACTTAGTATTAATGTCCCCTTCTTTCAACCAGCTTAGCATTGCCTTTTGCAACAGTAAGGAATTATAATCATGAAAGGCCCTGGAGTACCCCTCAAGTACTTTAAGCTCTCTCTAATTCAATTCCAAATTACCCGAATTCACATAAAGCAAATCTTGTAAGTTCTTAAGCTTTATCTTTGCATCCTGCAGTCTTTAAGTAGAAGAAGAACCAAAGACTTTGATAAAACTCTTCAACCTGGCTCTCAACATTCTCGACTTACTCATTAATTGATAGGACCTATAATCGAGAATTTAGACTCCCTAGAAATCTCTTACAATATCCATGGACCCTTCCTTATAAGCTAGGAAATTAAAGATTTCTTTAGTATTTAGGTTAGTATTTAGGTTAGTATTTTGATACCTTAATGTGATTTGATTCTTTTGTTAATGCAATTGGTTGATTGATTTGTCGTGATCCAATTACTTGTTTTATTTATATTATAGTAGTTTGAAGTATTAGATCATAATATGATTCACACATAGAGACTGATAAGTCCTATTGAAGATTATATCTACAGTAATTGGAAGGATTTAATTGCAACCTTATAATTAGGATGACATAAATCTTCTAGATTATAGTCAAACCTAATAGAGGGACTCATAAATTGATAACGCAACCCTATAAACTTTAACTTAGGTAATTTCGTTAAAAGCCTTAGATTGGCTACTAATATACTTAGGGTCAGCTATTACCATAGGAGTCTCCATGGTCTAATAAATCAACAAAACAATTACATAATAAAAGATCAATATGTTAAGGGTTTAGGGGGATTTGAAAGCTAGATACTAATTATTTGATATCGGTTATTAAATAAGTGCTTTCGTAATTCTCTGCTTTAATTGTGCTACCCATTTATTTTATTTTCTTAATTTTACTTTCTTTAATTCAAAAACCTTAACTCTTCGTAGACTAAATAATAGAATAACAATAACTATTAGTACTTATTGTCCTCATAGGATTGACTCTTATTTGTCGGTATTAACTACAGCTACGTCGTGCACTTACAGTATTACATAATTGACGCACTCACAAATAGTCGACCGTCTAGTTATATTAATGATGATAAGATGAAGTTATTTAGTATACTTAGGATAACAACAAGTAGGTTAATCCATATACACTCGACAAAGAATACCCAAATAATCTAGGGTAAGAAGTATGGAGGATGCCGATG
Organism: Erythroxylum citrifolium; assembly: GCA_026284465.1. Lineage (NCBI taxonomy): Eukaryota > Viridiplantae > Streptophyta > Magnoliopsida > Malpighiales > Erythroxylaceae > Erythroxylum > Erythroxylum citrifolium. The sequence continues at coordinate 42,948,066 of JANKOE010000004.1, forward strand.
ATGAAGATGTTGAGGATCAAGAAGGAAGCATTGGGATATCTGAGATGCCTCTAAGGATTTTGATTCGGTAGCTAGCATCATCTATTGGTAGACTTTAGCGAGAAATGACAATGATGAATGCCAAACTAGATCAAATGTGAGCCTATCTATAATAATTTCTACCACCTCTTCCACCTAGTCATCTTGAGCTCACCATTAGGATTTTCCTATTTTTATTTTATTTCTAACTAACTTTTAATTTTATCTTTGTTTTTTCAATTATGATATATTATGAATATTGGAAATTTAAATGCAATTTTAGTGTTGTTTAGTTATGATGCTCCACAGTTTTATCAAGAGTTATGAAGTTTATAAGTATGGTTGATTTTATTATAGTAAAAAAGTTCTATCATAATAGTCCGAGTGTTTAGGGATTTTTTATTCTTTTTCTTTCTTTATTTTTCCTACAAAATATTAGGAAAATATTTAGGATAATATTATTCTAAGTATACATTGATTTTTAATTATTTTATAATTGCATTAAAATTTTTAATTTTTATTGCAATTTTGTGTTTTTAGTTTGTAATTTTTTTAAGTTTTAGGTCTATCTAAGTTATGTTTTTAAGTTTTTATTAGTAGCTTTGAGTTGATGAAATAAGTTTATGCATGATTCTAGTTAAGACTAATTGGAAATATTAGACGAATAATGTGATTAAGTAATTGTTATGCAAATTTTGACTTTGTGAATACTAAGAAACTGAATTTGTGAAGTGTTAATACCTTGGTTTGATTTAAGCAATCCTATAAGGAATTTGAGCCTTCATGCAATATTTTATTTTTTATGTGGATACCTTCTTTGATTTTATATTTCTAGAACTTGAATTTCATCTTTTTGAGATTACATATTAACATCTATTTAAGCGTTAAAATGATAAAAGAACTTAGAATTTGTGTTTGAGCCAAATTGCCTACTCTTTATGTTAGTCAATTAGTGATCCCTTTAGAGCCTTATATAAATTTAAATATTTCTTAACAACCCTATTCTAGAAAGCCCTAGGCCTAAAAGAAATATAAAAATTTACTCTCTAGTTTATGATTACTAAAGCTTGTACTTATGATTTGATGTAGTTTTTATAAATTAGATATAAGGAAATAAGTGTGAGGGAGATGATAAAGTGTATAGAAATAGAAATGAAAAGAGGAATCTCATGACAATTACAAAGAAAAATGAAAAATGAAAAAATATAAATAAAGAAAATAAAATTTTGAAAATTGATTGACATGGACATTGAAAAAGTATGAAGGAAAATGAGTAAGTGTAAGAATGTGAAGAGTTAATGGAATAATAGAGATTGATTTATTGTTGCTCTACTAGCTATGAATATTTTTGTTTTTCTACATTCCCTTTCTTTTGTTAGCCTATTTAACTCTTTCTCCCTATTACAACCTTAACCAAAGTCCTTTTGATTTTTACTTGTACTATCTATTTTAGTAATGGATATTAAATGGTTTTCAAGCCTATGGTAAGTTTACTTTTAATAGAAGATAATAATAGTAACTCACCAAATTTCTAACTTTTTTCTTAATGAGTAATATCTTGTTATGAATTGGTAATTCATGGTATTTGAACTTGAAAATTGAGTTAAAGTAATGTTTACTGTTTCATGATATTATTTGTTAAATATTAATAATTTTTTGAAACTTGAATTTGTGTAACTTGTGTTGTTAATTTTAAATTTAATTAATAAATTTTAGTCAAAATTTATGGGTAATATCTAAGTAATCCCACAGGAGATTATAACTCCTTCACTAGGAACACCTTTCATGCTTGTGATATGTGCTAAATGTTATTGTACACCTGTAAAAGTGGAATTCATTCTTATTTTAGTAGTTAGGGTTTATTTCTTGTGATTGCTTAAGGACAAGCAATGAGTTAAGTATAGGAAAATTTGATAGGTCAATATTTTAAATGTTATTTAGGGTTAATTTACTTGGTATTTTGACACCTTTGTAGAATGTTTTAGAAAAATTTTATTATATTTTTCTATGTTTAGTTTAATTATCTTGTAGGTAATAAATTTGAGGAATAAATATGAGATTTATTGTAAGATTCTCCACAGTTGTCCAATCAAAGTGATTTTAGAGTTACAGAAAAGTTAACTCGATGGACAGAAACTTGGTAGAAGACACAAGGACCTAATTCTAACTTAAATATGTCTAAAAGTGGAGAAGTTTTAGAAATAAAGTATAGTAGGAGCATCGAAGTTGATCAAAGACTAGCATTAGACATGTTAGAAATATATGAACCGGTTAAAGAACGCAGAGATCTCCTTTCCAGAAGTTTGAAAACACCAGCGTCAAACAGAACAAAGTTACTTTGTTTCATGTTAAACCGCTGCCTTTGTCCTTTGTCTATATGTGTTTCAACTGTGAATAACTACCGTTGGTAGTTATTCATACATGATGCCGTTTAGA
>JANKOE010000004.1:43003817-43027550 GCA_026284465.1 Erythroxylum citrifolium
CTGGGCATTGCATTTTGGGTTTTTGATCTTGATCTATGGACTCATGGTGTCTACTTCTGTTGTGCTGCTCTGTTTCTGTTGTGTAAAATGGGTGCTTCATATTTTCAGGAGACAGAGACAACGTGTCTCTGTCCTCCCTTTTTGGGAGGGACAGAAAATCGTGACCCTGTCCTCCGGAGACAGGGTACACAAAAGCTGGGACATGAACCAAACACATACGGGGCAAGATTTTTTTGTCTTGTCTACTGTCCCCACTCACGGAGACAATAACCAAACACAGGGTTTGGAATGCCTGTAAAATCGTCTTGGAAGGCTTATTTATAAGCCTCCCCAAACGTGTTCCTAGTTATGGAGAGATTGTCCACAGTTGGGCTTCCTTCAACTTGCAAGTGGACAGGTCGGCAACAACAATCTCCCACCTAAAGATTTGATTAAAAATCAATTGGATCTTCACACCATTCTTCCTGTTTTGCCATTTTCATATTGCTCATGTCCCATCAGGCCATAAAAGGATCGAAACAAAATAAACTTGTCAATATTGATTGCCTTTGTCATGAAATCTGCTAAGTTATCTTTGGTATAAATCTTCCACATATCTACAACTCCTTCGACTTTTTCTCGAATGAAGTGATATTGTTCTTTATGTGTTTGATCTTTGAATGAAATGTTGGATTCCTTGTAATATGAAAGACACTTTGACTGTTATAAAATAAAGAAATCTTCTTTTGTTTTTGCTCGAGCTCCTCTAATAGCATTTTCAACCATAATGCTTCTTTACTTGTGTACGTAGCTGTTACATATTCTGCTTCTATTGTCAACGTAGCAATAATTGATTGCAGTTTTGAAATCCAGAGTACTGTTACACCAACAAGTTTAAACATATAACCTGTAGTAGATTTGCTTTTGTCAAGATCACCTGTATAATTTGAATCAACATATCCATTGACAATAAAGTTGGATCCTCTATAGCATAACGATCCTCTTTATAGAATTTCAATGCTCTCTACCAGGATTCGCCACATATTGACCAACCAATCCCACTGCATGTGCAATGTCTGGTCTTATACAAATCTTAACAAACATTAAACTTCTCACTAATAATACATACAGTACTCAAGACATCTAAATCCTCTCATCTTCACTACTAGGATTCATGCTGGAAGATAACTTGAAGCTAATTGAAAGTGGGGTAGAAATTAGCTTACAATCTTGCATATTGATGCGTCACTAGATCTTTTTCAGATAATTCTTCTGAGAAAGCCAAATCTTCCTGTTTCTTTTGTCTCAGTAAATTTCCATCTCTAAAATCTTGTTTGTTGGTCCCAAGTCCTTCATATCAAATTCCTTAGCCAATTGTGCCTTTAACTCTTCAAGATGATCTTTGTTGAGGCCTGCGACCAACATGTCATCTACATACAATAGCAATATAATGAAATCACATTCACCAAAGCTCTTGAAATATGCACAAGGATTTGCATTGAGTCTCTTATATCCAAGGCTCATAATAAAGGAATCAAATCTCTTGTACCAACATCTTGACACTTATTTTAGACCATACATAGATTTGTTCAACCTACAACTGTTGAAGAAGTAAATCTAATGTAGCACACATTGCCAAAACTACTAAGATTGTAGTGAGTCAAACCATAAGAGAAAATATTTTATTGAAATCAATTCTTTCCTTTTGAGCATATCCATTCATCACCGATCTTACATGATACCGCTCCACCTGATCGTTGCCATTTTGCTTGATTTTATAGACCTATTTGTTGCCAATGACCTTCCTTCCTTGTGATAATGGCACAAGTTCACAAGTCCTATTCTTATAAAGAATTTCAATTTCTTCTTACGTTGTTGTCATCCATTAAGATGCACATCTGAACTATTCATTGCCTCTCGGAGAGTTCATGGCTTACCATCCTCAATTAAAAGACAGTATGAAACATTGCCTTTAATAATATAGTCTAAATGCCAATATGGTATATGGTCGTCTTTTGGGTGATTTGATCGACTCTGTTGGTTCTTGTACCTTATGCTCTGGTGCTACTTTAGAAGAATCCATCTGAGATTCCTTTTCCACCAGAACAACAGTAGTCTCTAAATCTTCCTTTGATGTGCTATCATCTTCTTCTTTCTTTTGTAGCTCATTTATAAATATTACATTCCTGCTGACGATATCTGAAATAATTAAGTCGTTAATCAATTCGCAGACTATCCCCAAATTTTTCTTCGTACAAGTAAATAAAAATCACAACTGCAAAATAATGAAAAACACCGATGTTTGGTAACGCAGTTCGGCACACCTTGCCTACGTCTGCAGGGCCCTCACCCAGATTAAATACTTTCACTGTAGTTCGACAAAAATTACACAAGATTGATCTACCCCGTAAGACCCAATCTATGTAACCGACCCACAACCTAACTACCCGTGAAAGATCTTCACGCCCAATAACACGACCGACCCGTGTTAACCTTGTCAGAGGATTTTCCTAACTATTCTTACTTGAGAACAAAAATAAATAAACCAAGAAATAACAATTTTCCAGATCTGAAATTACTCAACAGTATAACCAAATTGCTCCACCAAAAGAGTCACGCAGCCTTCAACAATAATCCTCTTTTGTTCAGCAACTAATCAGACAACTTCAAGAGCCCAGAAAAATCTCCAACTTCGTATACACTGTCGAATGCTTATTAGAGATAAACCACTGAAAAACACTGCTCAAGGTCACCAACACAATCAACTCACCAATGGAAGATCAAAAGACAAAATAGAGTAATAAACGAAAAAATCCAGCAATCAATACTCTGTTGTTTTTCACTAAAAACAGAACATATGCATACCCACTAAAACCTCAACACCCACGTTTCACATAGGCTGCCCAATTTCCAGATCTGCTCACACACACTACTAGGTTCGGCCACTAAAACTTCAACACCCACGTATCACATAGGCTGCCCAAAAGAGAAGTGCAAAAACCCAGCAGCCACCATTTTCACACACCGTATATCCTCCTTTTTTCAAAGTAACAAAACCAAAAATGCGCAGTCAACCACAACAACAAAAAAAACTTGCTTGTATATTTCCAAAAAGTGAATTAATTCACAACGAAACTTACAATATTGCCCTTAACCCTTCAACCACTTTTTATTTACGCAAAACAACATTAATCACAACCAAACTCCAAAGAACAATATCACGTGAGCTGCAAAAGTCAACAACCAGCCCACATACAACTAGGATTTTCTTTCCTTATCATATTCAAACAAGGACTATATAAGATAAAGATCAATCCAAAGATCATGCTTATTCGGATTATCTTTCCAAATCAAATCTCAAACACCTTCCAAAACGCAACCACCAATTTACGCATATCTTCAAAAATTATTAAGGAAATTCCCATGTCCAATTAAAATGCAAAAAATAAAAATAGGATATATTAAAAATAAATCCTAACATAAATCTTTCAAAGACAACTCCTACCCAATTCTTATACCAGTCCAATGCAGGTTAGTCAAAATTTTTATGTTGAATTTTAAATGACTCATATTACATGGCAAACTTATGTTAAAAGTGATTCGTAATATTTAAAGTTACCATCAGTTGGCCTAAGAAGGCATACTTAATTAAAGTTTGATTTTTGATCGAAATCTCAAAAAGAAATTGGAGTAAAATGGTACATTTTTTATTTTTAAACTCCAAATGATAAATTGTAGAGTTTAGGTATTGATTAGTAGAAAGGGGTTCACGATAAGAGTATCTTAAGTAAAAATAAAAGCACTTGTTATTGTCATTATCCTTATTTTTCTTTTGTATAAGCTTTAGATTAGAGACATAAAGAAATGATTATAATAACAAATGGGCAAATAGCACCAACAAACTAGCGCAAAATACAACAATAAGTAAAATTTTATGTTGATTTTTAATCAACTTTAGAAAGTGAATTTATTTTAAACATCAAGTAAAATATCATTTCTTCCTTAGGATCATACTGTTGATATTCTTAATATTTGTTTACTATTAGACACATTTTTTTTTAGAAATTGAAAAAATTCTCATTGATGAATGGTATAATACATAGGGTGAAAATACTATAGAGCCTCAAGCTCCCATTACATAGAGGAAAACGACAATGTGCACACTAGACTCTAAATTAACTAAACGACAAAGCATTCGGAACTGTCAAAAACCAAAGGAGCAAAACGACCCCTTGCTTTACGGAGACTCCCAAAACATTTCCAATTAGGGTTGGCGATGGTTGAGCGAAGAGGCGAGGAAGTTAATCGGCGAAGGATCACCAACACAGGCTTGCCAGCTCAAGACTACATGCAATAGCAAACGTGAAAGGTACTGAGACTTTAATCTTCGATTGGATTTTGAAGCTTTTCGAAATTTTAGCAGGGAGGTGGATCTCTTTAGGACTTAGAGGAATGATAATCCCAACTTGGAAAGCCAACTAGGTAGGCTCCTGAAACTACATTTCCTCTCCATTCCTACTCCTTCAGCTAATGGTCTCGTCAGGGTACTGAAAATCAGATCTATGATGTCGTGTAGGAAGGAAGCGAGCTGAGTTAACTATGATGATGGAGGTAACAGATCACCACAGAAGATGGCGGATCTAGGTACTTCTTCTTTCTTAAAAGCTATATAGATCCTAAGTACTGGGATATGGGTTCTGTAGACTATATTCTCCAAATATTGGCCAGTCTTCCACTACAGTGTCGGATGAACTGATGGATGATCAGTTGCTCCCTGATGCTTGTAGTAATGAGTTCAATGGTAGAAGAGAGAGAATTAGATTGGTCTCTAAATCTTCTGCCATTCATTTCATTCCAAATTACTAGCAGCTAATGATAATAGGATTTCCTTTTCATGTTTAGACATCTGCAATTGAGGGATATCCAGTAGGATAGTTGTAATACTACCATTGGAGTAGTCAGGAAAACTTAGGTTAGAGATCTTACTCCATATTTCCTTTGAAAACTGACAGTTAAAGAAAAGATGATCTCTAGATTCATCCTCCTACTTGCATAGAATACATGTCTTAGGAATATTCAGAAAATTCAACCTATCCAGAGTGCTTAGTCTGTTCTGCATAATGAGCCAGAGCAGGAAGCTCACATTGGGTCTAAGAACCTTGTTCCATATTAGTATGTTCCATCCGACAAGATCAACAGGCCTCTCCCTCATTCTTTTAACATCTTTTGTACTGAGTTCTGAAACAGGAATTTCCTTCCATAAGTAACTATCCCTCTCCCCCTGACTTCTAAAATGAGGCAGGGATAGCAAGCTTATTTCAGCTGGGAGGAGAGTCCAATTCCCATTACTGATAATTGCTTGAAGTTTTGCATCCTTAGGAAATCGAATAAGAAGAGATCTGGCCAAGTGATTGTGAATTACTGCACAATTCCCTGTCCAATTGTCATACCATAGGGATATTCCATCTCCTGTCCCAATCCGACATTGAATATTTTGAAAAATATCCTCTCTCAATCTGAGTAGTTGGTTAAAAAACCAAGTGTAGCTATTCCTGGGCTTAAGAGCCCACAAACTTCCTCCTTTTATTATGTAGGAATTGATCCAAATGGTCCACATGGCCTGTTTATCATTGAGAATTTTCCAAATCTACTTAGAAATGAGAAGGTTGTTTTTGTTGAATAATGAATCCAGGCCTAGCTCTCCTTCTTCTCTGGGTTTGCAAATTGTCTTCCAACTAACCTTTGCTAGCCCTCTGTCACCATTCCTTTTGCCCATAAGAAATGCTTCATCATTTTTTCAATTGTTTTGATTAGCCCTTTTGAGAGAAAAATATAGGAGCACCAGTAGGAGTTCATGGACAAGATCACCGATTTCAAAAGTTGTATTTTCCCTCCGTAGGAAAGGGCTCTATTTGATTAAGCCCCTAATCTTTTCTGAATCTTATCAATCAAAGGGATACATTCACAAAACCTTAACCGTGTTGAAGAGATAGGAATTCCCAAGTATAGCAAAGGGGGATCTTTTACTTCCATTCTAGTAAGAGGAGACAAAATGTTTGAGAGTTGAGAGGCACTTTTAGAGAGAATGAGGAAGCTCTTACTTAGGTTCACACATAGCCCCGATATCTCCTTAAATAGAATGAGGGAATTCATCAACAAAGTGACTGAATGGACATTAGCCCTGCAAAGGAGAATAAGATCATCTGCAAAACATAAGCTAGTTAGTGAAAGTTTCTTACATTTCGAGTGGAATCTGAATTTTGGATCCAAAGAGGTTTTGTGCTTTAGGATATGAGTAAGAACCTCCATACAAATCAGAAAAAGGTAAGGAGATAGAGGATCCTTTTGCCTACGCCCCTTCTTGCCTTTGAACATCTCCGTAGGGCTGCCATTAATCAAGATTCCATAGGAAGCAGTAGAAATACATTCTTGGATCCATTGTATGAACTTTAAGGGAAAGTTCATTGGAAACACCAGTTAACACTATCAAAGGCTTTCTTTACATCAATTTTAATAGTGCAATTTAAGGGACTCTTCTTCTGATTGTAACCTTTAAGAAGCTCCTGCACTAATAAGATATTATCCCCAATATCTCTATTGGCTAGAAAGACTCCTTGATTATCACTGATGAGGTAATTAAGAACCTCTTTCATCCTATTAGCCAAAATTTTTGCAATGATCTTATAAAGGAAATTTGTGCATGAAATAGGCCTGTAATCATTCCAAGTTTCTGGATTGGAATTCTTAGTAATCAAACATAGATAAGTCTTGTTTATTTCCTTCAGTAAGACCCCATTTAGAAAGAATTCTTGAACTACTTCCTTAACTGTCCCTCCCAGAAGAGGCCATGCTTTCTGATAGAAAAAACCATTAAGCCCATCTAGACCCGGGGCTTTAGAGCCATTCATGCTGAAAACAACCTTCTCAATCTCCTGATCTGAGACAGGTCTTAATAACTGAGCACTTTCAGCCTCAGGAATTCTGGCAGAGATATATTGTGCAAAGTCATGATGATGTTGGGGCAAAGAATCCTCTGTGCCCAGCAGCTTTTTGTAGAACCCCATAGCCTCTTTAGTAAGTGCTTATTTAATCCTATTAATTATATTTTTCCTATATAGTGTTCTTATTTCCAATTTTTTGTATTCTTAAACTTGAACTTTTACGTAGTTTGCATTTTGGTGCTTACAAAAGGAAAACTAGATTTTTGTTAGAATTAGCTTAATGAGGAGAGATTTTGAGAATAATTTTTGGAAATTAGGAATAAATTTTCTTACTTGCAATTTTTAGAGAAATAATTAGGAATAATTGATATTAGTGAATAAATTGGAGGAAAATGCGTTAGAGATGAAATAAATTGCAATTATTGAAAAAATATTTTAAGGTCATTAGTGTACTAATTAGTGTTAAAATAAGCGTATAAATACTTTAAAATGAAAATAAAAGGTGGATAGACAAATAAGGACATAGAGTGAAATAAGCCGAAGAAGACTCATTAAGGGCATAGTTAGAATTTCACACTAGGGGCATTGATGAAATTTTCTTAAAATATGTTAATTAGGGTTTAAGAGCTTCAATAGAAGGGGATTTGGGGTAAAAGGAGACATACACTCCTAGAGGAGAAGAGGAATAGAGAGTGACAAAAAAAAAAGAGATTTGGAAAAAGAAGATTTCTAACAAGAGGTGAGTGGAATTGTATCCATTTCTACACTCCACTTGAAACAAATTTTTGTGGGATAATTTTCAGCAAAATTTTGCTGGAAACATTAATCATTCATAGTTGTTTATATTTTTTCTAATTGGCTATAAAAGGGTATAAGGACATATAGCCTAATTTGTAAAATGTAGGTTAATAAGTGTAGTTGTTTGTTTAGGATGTGAATGACTAAATTGTTTTTCTCTAATTATTTCTGGGTCAATAATTGTGAACTTGACAAAGTATTAAATATAAAAGTTATAAACATACATATCTAGTTTATTCTCATAAAAGAGAAAGTTCCTATATTTTATAGGTTAAGTGATATGGTCAAATTTCCAAAAATGGTCTATCTATCAAGAATAAAGTTGAGTATGGAATTATAATTGATTTAGAAGTTAGTTGAAATATGAAAGTTGTATGTTTAGATGTTCGGTAATTGTTTGTAAAATGGTTTGGATAAATTTATAATGGTTTGGGAGATATAGTGACTTACAATAAGCTTTTATGGTAGTAACAACATCATATGTATTTTTGTTCTTAGGAGCTAATTTCAGGGATTGTAGGAATTGAATTTAGAAAGATATACAATATAAAAATTTTGTGTGTGTGTGTGTGTGTGTGTGTGTGAATAATAATAATGAAAAATTTTGTGGTTTAGATATAAATGGTTTTCAAGTTATGTCTATTGAGAATTTGTACTCTACGAGTAAATTTTGTGATTGTGGTGTTATTGTGCATGTCCTATGAAAAGGTTTTTTTTTATATGAAGAGAGAGTTGCTTAAAATGAATTGTGTAGGAAATATGTGAACACTTATGAGAAATTCGTTAAGTTATCAATGTTGTTATGTATGAATATTGCCTTAATTATTATATCGTGTTGGAATTTTATAGCATATGCCTTAAACTTTTTGTTAGAGTGAAAATTGTTTGTTTATTTGAAAATGTGTAGTCAAGTGAAGTGCACTCCATAAAAAATTGATAATAAATGGATTGATTAAATAAAATGAATAAAAGACCGAAGTGAGGTGACTTAGGCAAATTTTCTCAAACAAAGACCTAAATAAGGTGGCTTAGGTAAAAGACCTAAGTGCGATAACTTAAGAACATTTCCTTAAGCAAAGAACTAAGTGAGATGGCTTAGCCAAAAGACCTGAATAAGTTGACATAGGCAGCAAAATAAAAATGTTTAGGTTAAAGAGTTACAAAAATGAATAAAAACTTGATAAAGAGAATGTGCAATGAAATTGACCAACATGGGTGCTTCATACTTGATATGGTGTTGCTTGTTTAAGGAAATGATATCTTGTTGAGTGGTTACTGATTGTGGTGATTAATGAACTTGTGTTTTAATGACTACAATGATGCTTGATTCAAGAATATATGTCTTACTTAAACCTTGATATGAAATATGACAATTGACCTTATGTGTTGATGTTGAAAATGCTTGTTTTGGAGTGTTCTTGATACATTATTAGGCATAGTTGGTTGTGAACATTGGTGGTGAACTTACTACTTTTTTTTAATAACTAAACAAAATGTTTTCAAAATAAAATAAAATTTCTGATGCATAATTGCTCGTTGATAAACATGTTTTTCCCTTACTTAGGGTAATACTCACATTTTCATTGCTTTTCCCCTTTCTTAGGAAAAAAAGGGGAAAGGTTATTGAGTCGACTAATCACCAACAACAGTAGTAAGCTTGAGTAAGGTCTAGACAAGGTCAACCAAAGTTGTCTAATTGATATCATTTTTATCATATATTTGGAACATTATTTCTTTGTATCTCAATATCGACATGGGGGCATTAGTGTGGTAATGAACTTGTAAACTGATATTATTATTATGTTATTACGAAGTAAGATTTAAACTTATGTAGTTAATAATGATAAGATTACCCTTAGACTATTATAATGAATGAATGACGAATTATGCCTATTTGGACTTAAAATATCTTGTTATATAAATGGTGACTAGATATATATGCCTATTTGGACTTAAAATATCTTGTTATATAAATGGTGACTAGATATATAGAATGTATGAATAGGCTAAGTCATGTGCACTCATACGGTTAGCATGGCACCCTAATGTTAGGTTAATACAACTTATTCCACCTTGGAACTTGCTAAGGTGGGGGTGTAACATCCTTCAACTTGTTCTTATCCAAGCACATTCCTAGTTTCCATTGTTGAAGTATTAGTGGCTTGCCATTGACACTCTAAAGCCCTAACTTAAGTGCATTTAAGGCATTGGCTTCATTAGTGAATTTAAATAAGAAGGAATCTTCCTTTGAAATGAGATTCTTTCTAATATAAGGTTAATCTATTTTTCTTTCACCTATTTCTATATAACTGGATAAGATGGTCTTTTACTTATAAAATAACCTACTAAGGTGTTACTCCATTTTGCATCTTTGGACTAAAGCACTTCCAAAAGAGGTGATACTATTAGGAGATCTTGAGGAGCTATATATTTCAGCTTGGTAATGGAAGAACTTTCTTATGCAACTTGGGACTATATTTTCCTTTTGGTATTATGGTTTGCTACACTTGCAGATTCTTTTGAGTCTGCAATTCTTCTACAATGTTGTAAGTTCTTTTGAATGTCCTCCCCTTATTAGTTTGCTGAGCGAGATTGTACACTAATGCTCTGAGGAGTTGATTGGATCTTGAGGTTTAGAACCAAATTGGAGTTGAATTTGGTGAAAGGGAAGGTGTTTTAATAGTGGCTATAAAGCTCAGGCATAAAGATGAAAGTGAAGATGTAGTTGATAGAGTTGGAATCTGAGCTTGACATGAATTTTCTTTGCAAGGCCTGGAAAGTCCCACCTAGTTAGTTACAAAAAAAAGGTAACAAAAGGTAACAAAATTTGAACTAAGAAAGCTTGTCAGTAAGAAAAAGCCAAAATAAGGAAAATATTTTGTCAATTGAAGTATAAGCTAGTCAAAGGCATGGTAAAGCTAAAAAGAGATTAAATGAGTTTTATAATTAGAGAGATCGATGAAGATATCATCCAAACCAATGGAGAGATTGATTAAGATATAATCCATTGTATCAGATCATGATGACTTATATGGAGGAGGGTGTTAGGAGTTTTATGTGACAAGAGGATACTAATCAAGCTTAAAGGTAAATTTTATCACTCAACGATTAGGCCAACCATATTATATGGGACAGAGTGTTGGCCTATCAAGCAAATAAATAATAGTAAGCTTTTGGTGACGAAGATAAGGATGCTCCGGTGGATGTGTAACCTTACCATAAGAGATAAGGTCAAAAATTTAATGGTGAGAGACAAATTAAAGGTGGTTGGTATCAATGACAAATTTTGAGAGACACGACTTCTGTGATTCGAACATGTTAAGAGAGACACTCGGATGCCCTAGAAAATAATACTTAGAGACTGTAAGAGGAAAAAGGGAAGGCCAAAAAAGAATTGGAGGGAAGTGATCAAGAATGATATGGCTCGGTTAGATCTTACTAAGGAATTAGCTCACAATAGAAAACTTTGGCGTATTAAGATACGGGTAAAGGATCTCCCTTAAAGAGGACATTTACGTTCTGGTGTGGTCAGAGTTACTGCTGTACAGGTCTTTTTCGGTTGATATTTTTTATTTTACCTTATGGCCTAATTGGCGTTACTCTTATACTAGGCTTTTCTATATGTATTATCATTGTGCCTTTTATTGTTAAGCTTTGACATGTCCATTATGTGCGTTATTTTGTGTTACCATACCCACTTTTTCAATATTGTGATTCTTCAATATCTTTATTATTTATTTGTATTCCTATATTAATGTATTTATGAATTCAGTTATTTTTAATACCTTTTGTATGTGTATTTAATTAATTGATTTCTTTATTTTTATTTTTGTATTTGTTTGCACATTCATTTATAATTTTGTGGTATCTTCATGACACATTGTATGTGGGTCTATCGGAAATAACCTCTCTACTAGGTAAGAGTAAAGTTGGGTACTATCGAACCTTTCTAAATCTCGCAACTCAACAAGATTTCAATTGAGCATTGATGATGATGATAATATTCTATATTATTCCTATACTAATTTTTTTTTCTTATTAACATTTTTCTTATACTCAAAACAAGAAACAATTTAAACTTTTTCTTATTTCATTTTCTAGTCCTGCAAATTTTTAGTTGAAATGTAAGATGTGTTTTAATAATAATTTAACATTTCAAAATAAATAAGATAAAAATTTTAACGATATCTCATATGAAAAATATAAAAATTCAATGCCTTTTTTTAAAAATAAAAACATAAATAATTTTAAAATAAAATATTAAATATGTATTTAAACTTTTATTTTTAACACTATATAGTATCACTCTTCTAAAAATTAATTATTTAAAATTTTGACCACAAATTTTGTACAGATGTTAAGAATAATTCATTGCATCTATATTAAAGTTTTAAACGGTAAAATTATTTTTTTTTATAATTTTAAGAGCATAAAATTGGAAAATTTATAGAATAGAAAATATGTCTAGATTTTATAGAGCATTTCAAAATACTGATTTGAAGATAATGAATAAGTTTACTTAAATAACCTTCTAGATTTTATAGAGCATTTCAAAATACTGTTTTGAAGATAATGGATAAGTAACCTTAAATTTTCTAAAAAAATAAAATTACAGCATATAAAACACGGCTATAATAAATCTACTCAAATCAAACCATCGATGTATCTTCCGACAGATAAAGAGTACGAGCCTATGCCGTTATCTATTTAGGCCAGGAGGCACAGGTTTCTCTGTCATGAAACCTACGAAGTTGGTACTCAGCCATGGAAACACTCTCTTCTTCATTCTCCATTTCCAAACCATCTGTCTTTGAACCTTTCACTTCGCTCAGTGTTCGATATGGCTATCCCATTATGCACAAGAGCCCCCTTAACCTCTCCTTACACTCTTCTCAATTTTCGCGCTTTTCTTCTGTATCTTTATCTCCATCTACAAGGTTACAGGCAAATTTAACGTCAGGTTCTTCCCTTTCAACTTCGTCGTCTTTCTCTTCCACTAAATTTCACAACTTTCGCTGGATAGTCCTTATGGAGAGGCTTCCAGAAGGAGCCAATTCAAAGACTGAGATCATGGACTACTATGTCATGACTTTGGAGGGAGTTCTGGGCAGGTGGGTGTGTATTCGTTCTCTGGCCCCCTTTTGTTTCTTGGTTTTTAGGCCTGAATTTATGTTTTTGCTTTTTGGGTTTTGATGTGCAGTAAAAAGGATGCTGAGATGCGTATATATGATACTTTTTGCGATACCAACTTTGGGTTTCGCTGCAGCATTGATGAAGAAGCCTCCCGTGAACTTGCCAGTATGTACTAGTTCGTTGTATCCACAATATTGCTTTAATTGCCGTCTTCAGCAGTTCAAACCAAATATCTCTGCTTTTAATTGTTTGAATTCGTAATTTGGTTAACGTTTTAAGTTTTTACACGTTATAGGTTTACCTGGGGTTTTAGCAGTTTATCCTGATCCGGATTTCAGTTCTGATAAAAAGGGTTATGGTTCAAGTATGGCATTAGATAATCTATCAATTCCACAAAGTGGGAGAACTTTGTTGTTTCCTCGCGAGAATACTAAACAATGGCTGGTTAGAATTGATAAACCAGGAGTTGGGGTTGTCACAAAGGCACAAATGGTAGATTATTATAGTCAAATCCTCACCAAGGTTTTGGGGAAGTAAGTATTTCCTTTTGATCATCGATGCATCTGTTTTCTCTACATCAGAGCTTGTTCGTGTTCTCAAATATTGATCTTTGCAGTGAAAAGGAGGCACAAATGTGTATATATCACGTTTCCTGGCAGACTGATTTTGGTTTCTGTTGTGAACTTGACGAGGAATGTGCACATGAACTAACTGGTTTGTGAGCTTCTTATGAGGTGCAATATGATTTTGAATGCATTGCAATTAAAGAAAATGGTTCCACATTTTGTAGGTGTCCCTGGTGTTTTATCTGTTCAGCTGGATAAAAATTTTGATTCTGAAAATAAGGATTACAGAGGTTTGTCCTCTTTTGATAGAATAGCTTGTTTGAGATCCTTCACGTTTACACTTTCCTTCTGTATGCTGCCGTAGAGTTCAACAATAAACTATATTCTTCTTAATCAGATAATTGTTAGTGGACTATTTATTTATATGTCAGTAACGTGTAGAGTGATAAGAGTGGAACTCTCGTTTTTGCATTGCCAGTATAGCTACAGGCTGCTTGGCTAATCTATTGGTACTTCATTGACTGTTGCAATGTCAGAGTACTGCTTGATATCAGAGAATATAAAACTCTCGTTAGTATTCTGTATGCAGAAATTTCATATTCTTAGACAGAGTACTTGGCAACGTGTTCTTCAATGAATAGTTAAAACTTGAACTTTGCTCTCTTATAGAGACAAATTTTCTGTCATTGCATAGCAACTTGATATGGGAGATAAAACTTTGATTTTCTGCTTTCCTTTGGAGAATTTTTTATTCATTGTTTCTAGCATTGATGGTATTGATCATCTTTGTCTTTGGTTGACTATGTTTCTTATCCTCCCCCTTCTCCCCATTCACCCAGCTTCCTTCAACACATACATAAACAAACAAAGGCATGCATGAAGCATGCCATTCATGAAATGACAATATTGACTTTTCCTACCATGACCCTTGTTTTCTGCATCAATTTTTCGTTGTGATAACTGCAAACATAGGATTCAGAAATAATTTTAATGATTACTTCTCTACTGGATTTCCCTTTCTTTGATCTTTTGAGCAAGCCAATCAATCGGCAGTACTTTTGGTTCAATATTGCAGAAAATGTTGCATCTGTCACAATCTACCCTCATTGGTGTTAACATTATGCAACATTTTCAGGTGAGAATGCTGAAATGTTGATCAGTGTACCGAATTCTTTGACACCTAGTCAATCAACAACAACTAAAACAAAGAAACTTTTTATAACTGGTAGGTTGCATCATCAAGTGATTACATTGATAGCCTTCTCTTTTGCCTGTTTGTTCTGTGGCGGAATTTGATACTGTTGTACAGTTTATCTACTATTATTTCTTAATTTCCATTTGAAACAGGTCTGTCGTTTTATACATCTGAGAAAACACTACGTGCGGCATTTGAGGGCTTTGGTGAGCTTGTTGAAGGTACATTTTGGATTTTCAAAATTGGCAACATGATTGTTTTCCATGTAACAAAATTTGTTCGACTTTCATTAATCATTGAAGAGGTGGAAGTAATTTGCTTTGCTAATGCATTTGCTGACAGTTAAAATTATAATGGACAAGATTTCAAAAAGGTCCAAAGGTTATGCATTCGTGGAGTACACTACAGAGGAGGCTGCATGTGCTGCACTGAAAGAGATGAATGGCAAGGTAGGTTAGGTGTAGACCCTGATCTCCTTGCTTTATCCCTGTCCAGTGAAAATTCAACTCCACATAAGAAGTTTAAGTGCCATTACTTGATAATGCTACTTGCAGATCATAAATGGCTGGATGATAGTTGTTGATGTTGCAAAGAGCAGCCCTCCAAAGTACGGCAGGGGTGGCCCAAGACCAAGACCAGCAGACTAAGAGTAGAGATTTGTCTCTGTTTTATAGGGCAGATTTCCGAGCCGCATTGGGTGTACAGATCGCTAAATGAAAACTAAAAAGTCCTCATCTAGTTTGATGAAAAATCAGGTCCTTGCCTTAGCTCAAACATAACGCCGAATGATGCATCGATAGGGCGGCTTGGGCGAGTCAGTGTATTAGGAAACAATGCATTTTACCAATAAACCAGGAAGTATTTCGCAATCCTGGATTTTAATTTTGATCTATTTCGTACTGATGATTACAAATCTGATAAGTACGATCACTCATTTTGGCCATAGAAACCTCCTGGACGACAATATTGTGTTATCAAGTTGCGCACGTCCCGCGCCCCCGGCCTCATCCACTCGTTCCTGTCCTTTTCCTATGTGCTTCCATTAATGCACCCAAAATGTTTGTAAATTTTTTCGAAAAATTAGATCAAAAAATCTTACACTTAGGGATAGGAAGGAATGATCTCAACAAGAAACATGATTGTATCAGTGTTCTTTTTATATTCTTCCAGTTTATTTGATACAAGTGACGTCGTAGTGTAATAATTTAAATCTTTAAACATTTTATAGGACGTTTGATTTATAATAAATTAGATAAGGAATGAAATGATGATTCTTTAAGAATAAAATAGATAAAGAATAGAATAGAATATGTATTATTTAGTTTGATTTATACCTAAGAATTTTTAATGATAATGTAAGGTCAATTTTTAGTTAGAAAACATAAATTTAGAATGATAAAGGAATAATTAACAAAAATATTAAAATATCCATTAGTTCCCACTAACTACATTATTATTATTATTATTACTATTATTATTATTATTATTAAGTAGTTATGTGGATTTCTTAAGAATATTTTTATTCAACAAGTCCTCATTCTTATTTCCAACCCATTTGGAATAGATAAAGATAGGGGAGGATGAGTTTACTTATTTTCCAAACTCAAGAAATAAGTAAACCCTTGAATTATATATTCTGTATATTTTCTTCAACTAAACAAGGGAATAATCTATTACCAAGAATAGATCAGGAATGAAATGATGATTCTAGTCAACCAAACACCCCATTAGTGCTTCATTTTCAAGGAAAATTGTGATTGAATTTCAAGTCTTACCCATGTGAA
The DNA here is from genome assembly GCA_026284465.1 of Erythroxylum citrifolium. Lineage (NCBI taxonomy): Eukaryota > Viridiplantae > Streptophyta > Magnoliopsida > Malpighiales > Erythroxylaceae > Erythroxylum > Erythroxylum citrifolium. The sequence goes on from JANKOE010000004.1 coordinate 43,020,214, forward strand.
AAAAGGGGATAAAAAGGGAAAAAAAAGTTTGTCTTAAAAGAAAAAAGTTGAAATTTGTTCTTTTTTTCCAAAAAATAAAATGACTTAAATTTTGTTTACCAGGGTGTACAAGGAGGTGGTGAAACTAGTGGATCCTTTAAATTAGCAGCCATAATGGTTGAGATTAACAGAGTTGATTTCTAAGCTATACTTGAAATAAATTAAAATATTATGGATTCAATTTTCTAATAGGGAAAATTGATATTATAATTTTTAATTTTATGTGAGTTATTTAAACTAATTCGAACTTTGTTTTTCAGCACTATAATATTTGAACTCTCGTTTGACGTATTTTGTCAGGAAAATAAAATAAATATATATAAAGCTTGGGCTATGCATGAAAGATGTCAACAAGATGCTAAAGCAATACATTAATAGTAGTCGAAGTTCATGAAAGCTATACATTGGAAGTGGGGCTAAGAGAGGCAAGAGGACTTATGAGAGGCACAACTTTCTTTAAGCTTAAGCACTCCATTTTGAATTGACCAATTTGTGATCTAATAGGAAGCTTTCTTTTGTGTTAAGTCTTTGTTATTTTATTACTTTTTGTTTCCAATAAAAAGGAACATTTTGACCTAGCCTATGTAGTTGAATGTATTTTTGGTGAATGTGTTAATTCTTCCCCTCTTCTCTCTCTCTCTCTCCGTGCATATGTGTGTGAGTGTATTATACTGTTATTTCATTTTGATAGCAATTTTTTTCACCATAAACATTCTAATAAAGTCAAATCATTGTACCAATAGATAGTTGAATGTCTACAATTAATGCTTAATGAATTGAAAACACAATTCCATATAAAATTTAACAAAACAATAAACAAGAATAGTGAAACTTAAATCCAATCAAATGTCTTTTCAAATTCATTGACTAAAATAAGCAACAAGTTCTTTACTTTTGAAATAGTGAAGAAAGAGTTCTAAACCTTGTCTACTTTCTTTAACTGATGTTGAATTTTCAATGACCTTTTTGTATGTAAGACATTTTTGACCTCTTTTTATTCTTATTGCTTTAATTTTGCAGCCACTTTGCTTTTCTACAAACTCTTTAAATGATTTGAACGCATCATAAGCTTCTAATTTCTGTTTTAGAAAATACACCCAAGCCTTTCTACTAAAATCATTAATAAAAATAGTAAAAATACCTATTACCTCCATTAGATGGAACTTCAAGAGTAAACAGATCTAAATGACTAATCTCCAATAGCTTCTTTGCAATAAATCTTCCACTCTTGTCTATCAAGCTGCAAAGGCCATGATAAATAAATACAGGCAACTGAAAAGAATGACACATGGAAATTAACAGATTTACCTGCTGATAAAGACCCTATAAGAGTCAAGTGGTTGTACAAGACATAGTACAAGCCTAATGGTGAAATTGATCGTTTAAAGCTAGATTGATTGCAAATGGATATAAGCACAAGCTAGGTATTGATTACTTTGAAGTTTTTGCTCATATTGTGAGATTGGATACTATTCACATGGTGATCTCCCCCTCAGCTCAAACTAATTGGAAGATTTATCAAATAAATGTAAAATCTGCTTTTTAAATGGCACTTTGGAAGAGAAAGAATATGTTGAGCAACTTGTAGTGTATGAAATTAGAAGAAAAGAAGATAAAGTTTACAAATTGAAGAAAGTAGGCACCAAAAGTATGGTACAAAAGAATTGATTCATAATTCATGAAGCATGATTTTGAAAGATGTCCTTTTGAGCATACTATTGATGATTTAATTTTTACTGGAAATAACTCAAAGATGATTGAAGAATATAGGGAGGCTATGGTAAAATCATTTGACATGACAGATTTATGTTTAATGTCTTATTTTCTTGGAATATAGATAATTCAACAAGTTGATGGAATTTTTATTTCCCAAAGGAAGTATGCAAATAATATTTTAAAAAAATTTAAGTTGGAGAATTCAAACCAAGTCTCACTCCAATTGAAGAGAAATTGAAACAAATAAAGGAAGGTAAAGGGAGACCTATAAATTCAACTTATTACAAGAGTTTAATTAGAAGTTTGAGGTATTTAACTACAACCAAACCATATATAGTTTTTAGAGTTGGATTATTTACGATATTCATAGAGGAGCTTTGTATTTGTCATTTATAAGGAGCAAAGAGAACTTTTCGATAAATTAAAGGTACATTGAATGAATGAATTTTTTTATGCAAGTATCAATTATGTGAATTTTATATGTTACACAAATAGTGATTGGGGTGGAGATATAGAAACAAGAAAAAGCACATTTGAGTATGCTTTTCATCTTGGCACTGATACAATATCATGGTCTTTAAGGAAACAACCCGTGGTTGCATTATCTATAGTTAAATCAGAATACATTATAGTAACTAGTTGTGTTACATAGGCAATATGACTAAGAAAAATGCTTGAAGTACTACTTTAAAAATAAAATGCTCCAATAAAATTATTTTGTGACAATAAGTCTACAATAATGTTGTGTAAAAATCCATTTTTCTATGGGAGATCCAAGCGCATAGACATTTGGTTTCACAAAACTTGTGAGCTAGTAACTGAAAAGGAGGTAGTGATTAATTATTATCACACTGGAGAACAAGTTGTAGATATTTTTACTAGGCACTAAAGTTCGACTTGTTTTACAAACTGAAAGAATTGTTAGGCATGATAAATTTCTACCAGCTTGATTTAAAGGAGGCAATGTCAGGAATATATATATATATATCAATCTTGAGTTGCACATGAAAGGTGGCAACAAGATACTAAAGCAATATATTAATAGTAGGTGAAATTCATGATGGCTATACATAGGAAGTGGGGCTATGAGAGGCAAAACTTTCTTTAGGCTTAAGTACTCCATTTTGAATTGGCCAATTTGTGGTCCAACAGGAAGCATTCTTTTATGTTAGTCTTTATTATTTTATTACTTTTTGTTTCCTATAAAAGGGAGCATTGTGACCGAGCCTATACAGTTGAATATATTTTTGGTGATTGAGTTAATTCTTCTCTTCTCTTTCTCTCTCTTTGCATGTGTGTGTGTAACATCCCATTTTCCCCCATATTAAGGGTTAGAGCCCTAGAATACTGAATATAAGAGATATTATTAAGAAATTAAGAAATGTATTTCATGCTCATGCATAATATTAACATACATACACGTGAATTTGATAATTGCACATATTATAATGATTGTACATGTGCTCATTTGACATTTATCGAGTATAATTGATCTTAATTGATTTATAAATGTGATTATAGTGTGAATAATGAATATTTTGTCTTGAAAATTGATTAGGTGAATATAATTATTGATTTAGAATTTTTGGTTAAAATTAGGAAATTTTTTTGAAATTATGAGTATTTTTAGACTAGGAAAAAATGGCAAGTGATAAGACAATTGATAAATGGTGGTAAAATTAAATGTCAAATGGAAGTAGAAATTGTTGATAAATGCCATTAGCATTTAATGACAAATATCATAGAAAATTGGGAGACAACTGGATTAGAAATTGGAGACAAATCGACTGATTGAGAAAGAAGACCCATTAGAAATCATAAGGTGGTGACATGTGGCAAGTGATAAGTTGCCATGTCATATACCCATCCACGATATTTCCTTTCATTTGAAAGACTATCCTTTGTCTTTCATTTTATTTGATGCTTTCTTCTTCTCTCTTCATTTTCGATCTTCATCTTCTACATTGTTTCTTCTTCATTTCCATGATACCTTCAACTCTCACCATTGTGAACTTTGCCGTCATTTTTCATATGTTTCTTCAAGATCACGTGTCTTCTTCTTGAGGAAGAATCTAGCCTACTCCACCTTCTATGATAATGATCATGTGGTTCAAGGAAAGCCAGGGTTAAGTGATATTTTTAAGATCTTGAAGTTATACAAGTAAGTATCATATTGTTCTTCATGATTTGTTTAATGAAACATGCATGATAATAGTTAGAGATAAATGATCATAAAATGGTGTTTTATATATGTTGGAACATGGGTAAAGAAATGAACACATTGATGTCTTGTTTTTGTGTTTATGATGATCAATATTTCATAAGTTGTTGTAGAGATGAGTTTGGAATAGAAAGATCATTAAAGAATGGTGTAGGAAAAAGTACAGAAAAATTTGATAGATAAATGGATGTTTCATATTCTGTTTTTAGTGTTATGATCAAACAAAGAATATGATTTGTTTGTGATTGAAATTGAGCTAAAATGAAAGTAGGAATGAAGAGTAAATAATGAGGACATAAGCTAGAAATGATAGACTAAGCAAAAGAGATGAACTAGGATGGAAATGGTGATGAAGTGTGTTGGAATATGTCAGATGGAGTGTTTTCACTGAACATGCATCTTTATTTTAGCCATATCTTGATCTGTACATATCCAAATGGAATGATTTTAAGTTTAGATTGAACTAGAGGCATATGACTATAATTTTTATGAAGGAATTGAATTTTAATTCTGTATTTAAGGGTTTCAAATTTTGGCTTGAAGTTGAGTAAAGTGTGTTGTCACAGTTTAGGAATAGTTTGTAGTATTTTAGGTATAACTTGTAGAATAATAAACCAAACTGCATGACATTGGTGTCATTAGAAACTTAATACATAAGGAAACATTGTTTTAGAAGAATGTATTGCCTAAATACCCTATTTTATTTGTCAAAATGGCTATACAAGATTGATCCAAAAATTTGTTTTGAGAAAAGCTAGATTGATGCTTGAATAAGGGATCATCAGGTAGTGCAATATCGTGAGTGGGAACATCAGGGAGTTGCATGATTATGCACAAACACGATTATGATAGAGAGTAAACATCAAGTAGTGCATGATCATGCACAAGCACGATCGAGACAGTAAAGGTGCACAGTTGTTTGACAGCTTTCAACACTCTTCACTCTTTTGACCATAACTCCTCCTCTAGACCTCTGATTAACTTGATATTTAAACCACAAGCTCCTCACACATTTTCCTTCCTCTACACCAAATTTCATTGTCATCTGAATTTTCATTAGGAAAGGATTGGTGAATGGTTGATTGATGAGCTTAGGTAAATCAAGTTTCACAAGATATGATATATGAATGATCATAAGATGTGAATTAAGGAAATATACTCAGGATTGTCATTGAGCATGAATTATACATGTCATATATACATATGTATATGATTGAGTACTTATGAAAATGTGCAAATGTGTATGTATTGCATGAATTAGAAGACCAATTAGAGCGACAATATCTAGACATTGCCGGGATGTCGAGGCAATAGCTATCTAGAGCATACTGTAACCTAGATGGTCTCACATTAATTTATTGTTTGTTTAAATTCTAAATTGACCTATTATCTGTTGATTCTAGAAATTGAATGTCTGAGGCATTTGATGCATGAATAATATATTGGAAGTGCTCTTTGTATGCGAATTTGATGAAATATGTGATACTTAACTTAATTGTTGAACGTCGTACCAAGGTTTGATAGTGAATATAAATGTTAATGTAAATGTGAATGCGAAAAGAATTGAGTACAAGTGACTGATTGAATGCATATGATGCATTTCAATACATAAATGTATGATAACATAAAGGTAGTTGTGACTGCAGTGACCAGTCTGAAAGAGCTTAAAACTCAGAATATATACAAGAGCCACAAGCTCAGTTGTTAATGTGCTCGGTATCCACAAAAAGATATGGGACAATATCTAAAACAAGCCCAGTATCCACAAGGGATATGGGCCAGTAAAAAGGCACTCGGTCACAACAATAACAATTGGAAGTGAGTCTCATATGCATTGTATATATAGTTGATATGTATGTTTTAAATGATCGAAATGAACTATTTGACTGCTTTGAATGTGAAATGTGGAATAAATGATCAAAGGGTTATGTGATGCTATATGATTATTGGTGAAATGATGTGCATTATAAGATGATATGAATTTTTTATGAACTTGAAACATGAACTGTATGTGTTATGTATTATGAACGAGTCATCGATGATGGATAGCTCACTGAGTTCACAAAACTCATCAAAATTGCAACGTTGACTTTTTAGGTGTGAGGGAGCTGACTTAGCTTCCAAGATAACTTAGAAGAGATCTAGTACTGCTTTTACATAGAAGAAACGGTTCAAAGGTCGGTCAAATTAGACTGAAAGATTTAGATAGAATTTTATATAGTTCCTCATTCATGTAGCATGTAACATATTTTGTAACAGAGTTGTAGACTCTAATAACTCTTTGACATTGTACATAAGGATGAAGTATATAATGATACAATGTATATTCGATTTTATGAAATGAAAATAAGGAATTTGGTTTTAAATATTGTGACATTTAAGCTTTAAATGATGATGCCATGATTAAGTTAGTGACGTGATTGTTCTAGCATGCCACCCTTGTGGGGTACGTACTCAGATATCCTTCAAGATGTCGAGTATGTGTCCCATGAGAGTAGGTTGATACAGGCAGTGTATACATGGAATGAATTGATAGAATGGTCATTATCTACTAGGATGGAAAATAAAACAGACTACAAAGTCTTAAAAATTAGCTTGACTGCAATGGTGTACAATCTATGGAAAGAAGGAATAATATACTTTTCAGGAGGGAGGCAAGAAGCCAGGAACAAATTTACCAAACCATTGTTCTCCAATACATTCTTAACTTATGAGCATGAGGAATATCGCCTAAACTCTTCAGAAATTTGAAGTATATATGGTTACTAGAGCATGACCACTGATTTTGCTGGGCCCCATTTCCGAAGCCCAGCTATCCGAACACGAAACCAGAAAATGCTAGCGGGCCTCTAAAAGGATTATCTCAGCAAATCCTTAACGAATCCACTTGATTTTTAATTATTAAAAAAGAACACAACGAGGGCTAAAACTCTTATTAATACCACGACATAAGGAATTGTCTCGAAAACAGACGAAAACACGATATACCAAAGCCAACCAGGGGATGTCCATTAAACGGACACACATGTCCGTTAAACGGACATCGAGTGGTCAAAATGCCCAATTCTCTCCCGAGAGTGTCCGTTAAACAGACACGCATATCCGTTAAATGGACACGCACTGGACAAAAACCCCAACTTTCTAGAGACTGTCCGTTAAACAGACGCTCTTGTCCATTCAACGAACACACACTGGGCAAGGACCCCAATTTCACCCGAGTGTGTCCATTAAACGGACACCCATGTCCGCTTAACGGACATGCACTGGGCAAATGGGCCAAATCTACCCGAGAGTGTCCGTTAAACGGACACACTTGTCCATTTAACGGACACAATCTAGACAACCAGTCCAGACCTTCTTC
>JANKOE010000004.1:43127139-43142628 GCA_026284465.1 Erythroxylum citrifolium
GCTTATTTTTCGGTTATAAACTTGTTACCCATTGAGCGTAAGCTCACCCCCCTCATTCCCATCCACAGGTAATGAGAGGAAGATCGGATGAACGAAAAAGAAGGATTCTTATATCTTAGTATTTGCATTCGGATTTTATATTGTTGTTGTATTGTGGCTTATAATGCCATTAAAGTTTGTAAATGATTATGGGATTAAATGGAGTGAGGATTTGAATGATGTGTAAATGAAAAAAAAAAATGACGCGATATTAGTTAAGCTATGAATCATTTTCGGATCGAGAGTTGGGTTCCAGAAACGGGATCCAACAAGAAGTGAAATGAATATGAGATTAGAGTTGAGCTTGTGCATAAAGTTGGTGATGAATATATATATATTTCTGTTTTTGGTGTTACGAGCAAACATAGAATATGATTTGTTTGTGATTGAAATTGAGTTGAAATGGAAGTATGAATGAAGAGGAAATAATGAGGACATAAGCTAGAAATGATAGACTAAGCAAAAGAGATGATGAAGTGTGTTGGAATATGTTAGATGGAGTGTTTTCACTGAACATGCGTTTGTATTTTGACCATATATTGATCTATAGACATCCAAATGGGGTTATTTTAATTTTATATTAAACTAGAGACATATTTCTATATTTTGCATAAGGAATCGAATTTTAACTCTATCTCTAAAGGTTTCAAAAATTTGACTTAAAGTTGAGTACAACGTGTTGTTGCAGTGTGAGAACAGTCTATAGTATTTTAGGAATAACTTGCATAATACAGAACCAAACTGCATTAAATTGATGTTATTGAAAACTTAAGACATATAGGAACATTTGTTTAGAAGAATGTATTGCCTAAATACCTCATTTTCTTTATCAAAAGGGATCACCAAGTAGTTGCACGATATCGTCAAATGGTTGCACGATCATGCACAAGCATAATCGTGCACTGCTGTCTTCCCACCTTACCTTGGTGTTTTTGGATTTGATTGAGGTTTGAAATGAACCTAGATGGCTGCTAAAATAAGTAGTTAAGTGAATGATAAGTTTAGGATGTTGATTGACATTGGAATTGAATAATGGATTGACTTAATATGAATTAGGTATGAATGAATGAGAATTGGGAAATTGTGTGGATATATAATGCTAGGAAAGGAATGTTAAATGTATGATTGATGAATAGATGATTGATAAATTAGGGACGATCAAGTTTCGTAAGATATGATATATGGATGTTCATAAGATGTGAATTAAAGAAATATACTTGGGATTGTCATTGAGCATGAATTATCATATCACATATACATATGTATATGATTGAGTATTAATGGAAATGTGCAAATTAGTAATGTGTAAATGTGTATGTATTGCATGATATAGAAGACCAATTAGAGCGACAACATTCACACATTGCTAGGACATTGAGATGGTAGCTATCTGGAGCATACTGTGTGAGTTACCTAGATGGTCTCACATTGATTTATTGTTTTGTTTAAATTCTAAATTGGATTATTATGTGATGTGAATGTGATGATTTTGGACATTGAATGTCCGAGTCGTTTGATGCATGAATAATATATTGGAAGTGCTCATTATATGTGAATTTGACAGATTATGTGATACTCAACTTAATTGTTAAATGCCAGACCAAGGTTCGATGGTGAATGTGAATGCGAAAGAAAATTAAGCACAAGTGAATGATCGAATACATATGATGCATTTCACTACTTGAATGCATGATAACATAAAGACAGTTGTGACTGGAATTGCCAGTGAAAAAGAGCTTAAAGCTCAAAATGTGGTAAGAGCCTCTGGCTTACTAGGTATAATGAGCCATGTATCCGCAACGGATAAGGGGCAATTATTAATGAACCCGGTATCCACAATAAATACGGGACAGTGAAAAAGGCACTCGGTCACAATAAAGTAATAAATGAAAGTGAGTCCCATAAACATTGCACATACAATTTAATATGCATTATATGAATGATTGAATTAAATTTTATGAAATGTTATGAATGTAAAAAGTGAATAAATGAACAAAGTGTTATATGGTGTTTTTTGATAATTGATGAAAGATGTGAATTATGTGATGACATGAATTGTTTGTGAACTTGAAACATGAACTGTACGTGTTACGTGTTATGAGTGAGCCATCGATGATGGATAACTCACTGAGTTCACAAAACTTATCAAAATTGTAACGTTGACTTTTCAGGTGCGAAAGAGCGAACTTATCTTCTAAGATAACTTCGAAGAGATCTAGTACTACTTTTGGATAGAAGTAATGGCTCAAAGGTTGTCCAGCTGAGACTGAAAGATTTAGATAGAATTTTGCATAATTCCTCATTCATGTAGCATATTTTTGTAATAAAGCTGTAAACTCTAATAGCTCTTCGATATTGTATATTAGGACGAAGTATGTAAGGCTACAATGTATATTTGGTTTTATGAAATGAAAATGACGAATTGGTTTCATAAATATTTTGAAATTTATGTTTTAATAATGACGTCATGATTTAGTTAGCGATGTGACTGCTCTAGCATGCCACCCTTGTGGGGTACGTGCACGGATATCCTTCAAAATTTCAGGTATATGTCCTATGAAAGTAGGGTGTTATAGTGTATGAGTGTATTATGTCATTTTGATAGCATATTTTATTGAACTATGAAATATAGTTCAACATTAATCCCTGTTAATGACTATTATCAATAACTTGAAGAATTTTATGTTTCAAAAAAATTAGGGACACGTGGATTTATATTTAACTAAGAATTTTTTTAAAAAAACTTGTCCCTACATTAAAATTGAGATTTATTTTTGTGTTCATTTTTAAAGTAGATTCATAATTAAATGCATAACTGAAAAGTAATTTAGTTTTTTTTAGAGTCTAAAACTCAAGATAGGTATTAAATATAGATGAAAATATTACATTGAACAAAAATGTGCGTACTTTATTTGCGAAGAGATTTTGGTGTGAAGAAGAAGAGAAAGATAGAGTTGTTATCAATTTTATTGGTGACATCTACATCAGTCTACTTATATATATTTTTAAATAGCAATAAGGAATTGCAAATGGGCTTTTTGAAGCCATCATTTATGCACTTAATTATTCATAGAAGTTTTTATTTATTATAAATGAATCTAATAATGGTGTTATGCCTTAAAGTGTTAGACTAGTAAATTATTCAAAGCTAGTTTAGGGAAGACAAAATGATAGTTAATCAAATGATGCATGGTATATGTTGTACTTGATTTTATTTATTTATTTATGGCATTTAAAGTGACTTTGATTTGTTAGAACTATGTGTAAGTTGCTTTTTCTAAGATTTGTTGTTCTTTCCAACTTATGTTGTGACAAAAAGATGTCGACTTTTTGTTTTTTAGTTTTATTGCAATATAATTGGCCTTATCTTGCTTTTTATACATGACATCTTTGTTCAAAATGATTTGTCCTATATTCGATTGGTTGAGTGGAATATGGATCTTCATATTATAAATTAGAATTTGAATAGAAAAAGATCTTCAAGATTTCTTTTGTTTCCTCTTTTTAGCCACTTTATGAAATAAACTATAATTAGATGAAGTATTTTATTAGGTTTCTCACATTTTAGCACTATGTTAATTATTTATCTTTGTGTTGTGTCCTTACATTTATGGTTGCATGTAATAGTCGTAGGTTTATAATTTCTGGGGCCTCTTATTAATGCTACTATAAGTTTTAGTATTTTGGTTAATGTTCATAATGAATTAGATGAAAATTTTGTCAAGACTTGATAGGTCATGTTGTGTATCTTCTTTTTGTTTTTGGTTATTTGGCTTGATGTTTCTTAGTATAAAAGTTCATAAGGTTCTTCTTTATTAAAAAATCGTGTTAGATTTTTATTTAGTGACATGATGACTATACTTACAATATTTCAAGAGTATACTTTTTGTGATATGCATTATACTCGTGTAATGCTTCTATTAACGTTTTCACATCTTTTTACTTAATTTGGTTATTTAAGAACCTATTATTTGGTCTTAACTACATGAATGTTCCTAAATTTTCATAGGGTTGGGATATTGTATCTTGATATAGACTGTATCGATTTTATGTCTTAGAATTTCATTTTCTTTATAATTTTAAGCAGTTGTTAAGTGATTGGGATTGTTCCCATAATAGGAAAAGATCTTCACATTAAGCACAATAGATATAATAATAATTAATGGGACTTCTCATTCATTTTTCTATTTTCTATAAATTTGAGTTCATGGTATAATTTTACATAAGGATGGATAATAAGAGTATATTAGAGGCAAAAGAGTGTGACGAGAATAAAGAAAATATGGTCAATTTTATATATTACAAGCATGGCCACGATTTATAATAAGTGCTTAATTCTTCATGTTTTTAGGTTTATATTTAACACATTTCCCACGTTTATCTTATTGTTTTTATTGTTTCTGATACTTAATTCATTCAGATTTTGTTTTTAGGATGTAATTCACTTATTTCGGGCAAAAGGAACAAATTCACACAAGTTTAAGGTGATTTAGAGCTATTTTGATGAATTTATAATTCAAAGGAGTTGCATGTAAAACCTAGAGATAGATTGACTCAAATCTTTTGAATTAACATCAAAGCTAATAGGAAAGTTCATAAATAAGATCAATGATTTAATTTAATGTGCAAGAAATTTCGATCAATCAACTTAGGATTAGTTGTTAATAATCTTAAGAAAGATATTAATACAATTAAGTAATTGTCCTAGTTTAATGAACTTCAGTTTAAATTTATGTGTGAAGTTTTAATTGCAAGAGAAAACCTAGTGGATTTGAAATATGGGTATTACTATCTTCATTGATTATGTCTTAGTTTAATCTTCATTTTAGTTAATCAACTGGCGTTGATTTTTTCTTTGATTATTGTTCTAATTTTGAATTTGATCAATCTCCATCATCATAATTGGTTAGGCTCGATAATAGAAAAATAGTTAATACTAGTATTTCGGTTCTTGTGATAACGACCTATACTTACTAGTGCTGCACTATGCGCTTGTGGTAAAACAAATCAATTAATTTGCCAAATCAAATAAAAGAATTTACACTATATAGTGACAAGGAAAAGTTATACATATTTAAAAAAATGGATAAAATGAATTAGACATTTGTACATATCTTTTATGACTATGATTATGAAGAACTAAACATTAAGGATGATATAACAGATTCTAATGATGAGACTTTAAAATGAGGATGCGGGTGAAGAAGTTGAACATGATTAATCAAGATATGATTCTTTTCTTGGTTAATAATAGTGATTCTTTAGGTGAAGCCATTTTGAATAGCTTTCTGACCTATGACGAGTAATTCTTACATGCAAGGGATAAAGAGATGAAATTGACTAGAAGCAGCGACGAATCCAGGATTTTAGTCTTGAGGGGGCTGGTGCCTATATATATGTATATATTCTGAAAAATTTTTAGTTTGGAGGGCTGACGCCTATATATATATATGTATATATTCTGAAAACTTTTAGTCTTGGGGGGCTATAGCCCCTGCCATCCCCCCTGGATCCGTCCCTGACTAGAAGAGTGACCACCAGTTATCAATCTGACGATGTTATTGAGGAATTAGAAGTAAAAGGAATCCTAGTGTTATTAACACAAGTATTAGTGCGCTCTAAAGTAGTTTTAATCACTTAAGAAGTGAGTATGAAGACAACAATGAAGAAATAACTACCCCAATTACTAGTGACGATGACTTGTTTAAAGAAAAGAGAGAGAAGAAAAGATGTGTGCAACATTTAATCCATTCACAAATATGAATGACCTAAAATTTGAAGGATGAAATCAAAATATATAAAGGATTTCAAAGAACCAATGTGCAATTATGGTAATGCAAATAGTTATGACATTAGAATGTTAAGAAGCAAAGATAAGATGAAAGCCATTTGTGATGTTCCTTATCCTTTTGGGGTGTATTTAAGTGGGCGTACAAATTAGAGACATAAAAGGAGACATATTCCTTTCCCTTTTGAGAGTTATAAGCGGCTAAACTTCTTCTTTCTAGTTCAAAAGGGGATATCAAGAATATATTTGGGCATTGATTAATCGTAGTGATGTTGTTCTTAACTCTCTTTTGTAATTGACTATTTTATTTTGTGTCTAAAGTTTGGGGTTTACGTATGAATTATGTAGATAGGCCTACTAGATTTTAATGTATGGATTCATTGTCAGAATCAAGATTGCAATCCATAATTGTTGTAAATCTGACTCATTTGTAGCAAATTAGCGGTTATGCATCATTAGAGATAATATAGTATAGGTTAAATAACCTATATTTATGTGGTTGTTGCTTATATTAACATGTTTTATAAACCTGTAATGCAGCTGTTATACTAAATCTAGAGAACTTATTCCTTTTTGTCTAATAGATGGACTTAATTAAAGAGTTTGTTTTAATCAACTACAACTTAAGAAAAAATTATGATTAATAGAACTTATTGTTAATATATGGTTAACAGTTTCAAAGAGAGGTACTAGAATAATGCCAATATATTATAAAAATTTACCATTTTTAACTAGCCTAGAATCCAAAATCACAGCACAAATATTTTAGGGCTTGATCCACCTGTCTTCTTGTCTTTATTAACCCATTTAAAATAAACATTTAAAACATCTCAAAACCCTGCCCCACAAGTAGAATTGGTTAACCCATCCTGTGTAAGCTCTCTATATCTAACTCTATGTCAGAACAAGACAGGTTCTTCAACCTCCAGGCATCGGTAGTGTGGAAGCAGGGATGGTAACACTAGTCGCAGCAGAGACAGTGGGAGCGGGAAAGCTCCCTTCTAGGCGGTGGCAGTGGCTTCACCCATGACGCCACTATAGGTACCTACAGGGGAAATCTCCCCTGTAGGTACACGATGCATGTTGTATTGGGTCAATGTCCAGATAATGGCAGCAACGACGGTAATGTTGCCTGCAAGGGTAAGTTGAAAATGTTAATATTTCTTAAGTAGATATTAGCAGACAACGTTAAACTCATTTGAGAGTATTTTAGTGAATCTCGATTATTATATTAAGAAAATTATTTTTTAATAAAATAAAAATATATATTTTTAATAACGACGAGGTGGCCATGTATTTAAATCCTTAAAAGATACACGTGAATTGTAAGGGAATGTGTCGCACAGTTGATATGGGTAGGAAAAAATGTGCGCTATACATAAACTTTAAACAAGTTAAAGATTATTTTGACAAAAAATAAATTTAGGGAGTTAAGCGTTTCTGATCGTCAAGTTTGAACGCCAAAATTGACTATTTTCCAAAAAGTTTGCTCAGGTGAAAAGCTACATCTTGCAGTTTTTGGCACGTAACTAAATAAATAGACCTTTATATCACCAACCTAAGTGGTGTGGTTGAATAGAAGGGACTTATTTATCCTTAACTAAAGGTTAAGGGTTCGATCCTTGACTTTGAGTATGAAGCAGCCTTAAATCTTTGGGCCAGCTATTTCACCTTGTGAGGTGCCTACAAATTAGAGAAGGGATTAATCACTGAGTCTGCCGATAGATACTCTGGCCTAAGACAAAAAAAAAAGGACTTTTATATCACCACCGAAATGAATTATGTAGGCACTAATTTGCAACTATATCCGTAAGGTTAATTGTTCCTTCTCGGGATGTAAGGAGTTTTACATAGGACGTGACAGAATGTGAAACACGAGAAAGCTAAAGGTTCACACCAAAATGCTTTTTGGAAAAGTGAGTTGTTATGAGATGATAGGCACTTTGGTATCTTCCAAACTCAAAAACAGAGAAAAGAATACTTGTTGATTGCAGTTTTCTTTCATGATTCGACCAAACTATTATTGCTATAAAGAGGAATGTTAATTTCCACCAAAATAAGCACCGGAAGATCTACATCTGTTACTTGCAAATTAGTTGTTTCCACCTGAACTGGCTAGAGAAAGCTCCAGGCTTCCTTACAATGTAAGTGCATTGATATTACAGGTAGAATTTGTTCCATGTTCGGAGGATAGTATTATTCCTAACAGCTTTGGTTTTATGTTCCTATTAGACAAACTGATTTCAACCATTGATAAATGCAGATTACTGTAACGATGCCAAGAATGGTTTTTGATATGCCTCATGTCTCACCTATCCCCGATGTCCCCTTGTAAGCTTATTGTTGATTCGTGCTTTGATCAATTATCTTAGCTCATTCTTAACTAACCTTCGTATTTAACTAGTTATATTATAAAACAGGAAATAGCAGTCGAAAAGAGGATTGGAAATTGCGATTTTCTGTTTATTATCATAAAATTTATTTGTAATAATTTAGTCAATTGCCGAAAGATCATAAACATATTTTCTTTTGGTAAAATTCAGAATTGCTTAAAAGTGAATATTTCAACTATTCAACCTTCCAATTTGAGCCTGAAACATAAGTTGAACTATTTTTCAATTTCAATTTTAATTTGAGAATCCAAATGCAAGTAATTCAGGAATGTGGAATTTAAAAGAGAGAACGAATCAAGTTTGAATCAGTTTAATTTATCATCTTGAGCTTGAATCTAAAACTATGACTTAATTCATTTCTCCCCAGATTGACAATGGACCAAAATCGTTCAGCAGCTGATCCTGAAAACAAATCAAGTTACAAGGATTGGAGCAAGCGCATGAAAACGTATCTGTCAAAGCAGGGTTTATGGGACATATTCGAAGGAAGCTCTGGACCAGGGGAAAATGAAATTGACTACGAGACTTGGACAAAGAGGAACGATGTTGCATTGCATGCGATCCGAATTTCATGCGACCCAAGTGTAAGAGAGCAAATTCAGGGAATTAGTTCGGCCAAAATTGCATGGGACTATTTGGCCAAAATGGATCAGATGCATGCAACGGCTATCCATCCAACCGACTCGTCGGGTCTCATTTTGTGTCAACCGTCCATTCTCACAAAAGCACCATCACAAACACTGTTTTCACCAGGGCTTAGGCGTATGTGGCTCTCTATTAAATTGCTGCAATGTAATCTTAGAGCCTTTTTTTTTTGTTTTAAATTTGGTTTACTACAATTTGTAGTTGACGTGGGCTCGGAAGGACTACCGGAGCTTGGGAGGAAGCCCACTGCCAATTTCACTTCCAATATGGCAGTGTCACAGGACGAAGAGATCAGGAGAGTTACGATGCCAATGCTCCAAGCTTTAATGGTTTGTCATGACTGATTTTGTAATCAGTTTATTATTTTGGTTCTATTTATTGAGGTCAGTAGGCTAGAGTATGATTTTGGTCTATGTGACTTCCAAAAGAAAAGGTTGATTGGTATCATTATCATTTGTTAAATCCTTCAGGTAAAATTACTTCCAACTTACTAATTTCAATCATATATCTTTATTGAGTTTGAAACCATTTTGGCAGGATGAAGTGGAAAGCCTACGAGAGTGGATCAAAGAGATTGATAAAAAAGTTAGCAGCCCAGCATTCAATTGATCATCACAAGGAACCAACTTGCGGGGAATAAGAAAATATTTCCAAGTCAGTATGTCTAAAATCGTACCAACTAAGATGTTCCAAAGTATGTGTCAGTTGAGTCAAGAGCATATATAAGCTTGTCATATAAAAACTAAATTTGGATTAGAATGTTTATATTCGTGG
Source organism: Erythroxylum citrifolium (assembly GCA_026284465.1). NCBI lineage: Eukaryota > Viridiplantae > Streptophyta > Magnoliopsida > Malpighiales > Erythroxylaceae > Erythroxylum > Erythroxylum citrifolium. The sequence continues at coordinate 43,136,779 of JANKOE010000004.1, forward strand.
ATTTCTTCCATATCAGGAGTATATTATACATGTTGTATACGAAAAGAAGCATTGCTTATTTTTTGAAATAAATACTGCTATTGTCTACATAAGCTACAATATTTACGAGATTGAATGTTGTTCATTCGATGTTTCTCTTATCCTTTTGAATGGCTTGACAAAAATTTTCAACTTCTTAATTAAGATCAAAGTCTAATTCTAAGTATAATTACAATTTTAATAAATCAAATATATTGTATATTAATTTATGAAGTTTCTCAAATTTTACAATTAATTCCAACTTAATTTAAATTGATTTTTGTTTCTTAAACTTCCTTTTTTTATGTATGACATATTAGATTCCTAATATGTTAACAATAATTATAACATATAATTCTAATTCATAATTAGAATTAAATAAATTAAAACTCTTTTTAATTTATCTTTAATTTTGCAATTAAACTATCCATAATTACATATTAAGATTGACGTATAGTAGCATGACAAGATCACTGAAATAGTAAGAATGTCAAAAAGAGTAAACACTAAGTTCATACTCTATGTTCAATTGGAACATTGAATGTTGAAATGATTAAATTATACATCATAACTATGCATCTATGGATTGTGCCAAATTGAATGTTGAAATGGTTAAATTATACATCATAATTGTGCTTATATATATTGTGTCAATTGAATGTTGAAATGATTAAATTATACACCATAACTATGCTTATATATATTTTGTCAAAATTTTGACACAATATATATAAGCATAGTTATGGTGTATAATTTAATCATTTCAATATTTAATGTTCCAATTGAACATAGAGTATGAACTTAGTATTTACTCTTTCAAATCCAATCATATTTGAAAGGACATCTTGGAGTTCCCCTTTCGAAACCTGAGTGGAGCCCTACCGGTGACCCCACAGTAGCCCTTCAATCGATATCTAACTTAACTGAAGGGTTTTCGCAAAGTTAAGTCGTTTAATTGTTAAAAAATCTTTTGTACTCCAAAAATTAAAACGCAAAAAATAAAGGGAAATAGTTTTTTTCAAATAATTTTACTAAAAATTTTGTCAACATAACGACTGCATTTTTAAGATTCCCAAATTTCAAAAACATATATAATATAATTTAAAACACTTTTAGTATTTCATATACCATCTCAACTTCTGGAATGGGATCTCAGGTCCATATAACAAGCAATCACAAACATATAATTGTCAACATTTTAAAAATATCATTGAGGATCAATTCCCTCGTAGTTCATTAACTAAGATATTTACAATCCCACAAATATTCACAAGATCACACTTTTGAACCCTTTCTAAAATAATTTAAAACATATCACACACATAGCAAAAATATCACAAGCACAGCGACACTTGACAATACAACTAATCTTGTGACGGAGTCCCAATTACTGCAGTAGCTATATGTATACTAATTTGTTTAAAAACATAAAAATAAGGGTGAGCTAAATGAGCTCAATAAGTGTTAATCAATTTACAAAAAAATAAAACTTTTCATAAAAACATAACTAAAATAGTTCCATACAACAATAAAGCTTATGGTAAAATATTTGCCATAACAATTGGTAATAACATAACATTTCGTAAAACCCAATTTCAATTTTCTAAAATACTATTTCGAAATGATTTTCGACAATAAACTCATAATATGCAAGTTTCTATTTTTCATTTTCCTTTTTCCTTAACAGTGGTGGCAATAATTTTTCTTAAAACTTTTATACTGAAAATAAGCCAATCATTAGAATTGGTACTATATCGTATCTCTCAAATCACTTTTAAAAATAAATAGTGGCGACATTATTATTTTCATGACTTTCCTTACTCAAAATAGTCCACCACTAATTCCTTTACCATACGGTACACTGGGCATAAAGTCACAAAGCTGGTTCTATATCGCTTACCCGTAACTGATTAACTACTATTTACAGAGCTGGTTCTGCATCGCTTACCCGTAATAGGTTAACTGCTATAAACCGGTAGTTACAGAGCTAATTTTGCATCGCTTACCTGTAACAAGTCACGAAGCTGATTCTACATTGTTTACCCATGACTGGTTAACTATTATTTATGGAGCTGGTTCTACATCGCTTACATGTAATAGGTTAACTACTATAAACCGGTATTGTAACGTATATAAAGCCCAACAATGTACTATAGGCAAAAGAAACTCTCACCTTTTCAATTCAGCTTATTATCGAAATCAATTATGGGAGGATTCATTATCATTCAATTTAATGCATAATTTCAATGTAATTCCAATCATACAAAATTTAACTTTCAATTTACAACTCATGTATTGCTAAAGCATAATCTTAAGCTAGCAATATTCACTTGTAAAATATCATTCGCATAAAACTCAACATAAATATTCATTTCATGATCAAATAAAGACCATTTGCATAAAATCAATTTAAAGTACGCTCACATGTCATCTATTCTTTTGCAAAGAATTTAGTCAAATAAAATAATTAAAATACACTCACAACTTGCTAGTTTTCTTTTCACCGCTTTGAAATCATTTAGTTGGTTCTTTTATCTGATCCAAAAACCTAATACAAATACATTCATCTCCTTAATACATTTTGCAACCAAATACACCATAAACCATGTCAAGTTCATTACTTTCCACAGACACTCCATATACTAATTTATTCTCCAAATAATATCACAACACTTCATTTAATAATTCCAATATCACAAATAAACTTAATGACCATTCTTAATCACATTCACATGGTCATTACATCATAACCATACTTTTATACCAAAAATGCCCTTAAGGCTAAACTTAACATATTTAGAATTAAACTTTTATAATTCAATTTCATTTGATTTCTAACACTTAAAACCAATCCAAATTCACTTCCATGACATTTTAATACACACATTTAAGCCATGAAATTTCATTAATAAATTTTTACAAAATCAAGTACCATTGGCTGAATTTAACCAACCATGGTTAAATGAAATGAAGAAACATGGCTTAGATTATAAAAGAAGAATGCAATAAATAGTAGTGTAGCCTCGTCTTTCTGTAAAGACTATTACACCATATTCTAAAATATAATTCCTCAAAAATATTAAAACCTAAATTTTATTTTATTTTATGATATTAAAATATATATTTCAAATTTCAAAATTTATTTTTATATGATATTATAATATTAATATTATAAAAATTAAAATACTACGTTATAAAATACATAATTGTAGGAATTATTGGGTTTTTAGTTAATAAATTGTATTAAAAGATAAGATCACTAGAGGTGCATACAAGGGAAATCAAAGGCCAAAGGCCTTAGCCAAAGTAATAAATAATGTAGCTTACTAATACAACAATTAGCTGGCAAGGTTAAGTTTTGTAAGGAGGAAATCTTAATATGAAGTGTTGTTCTTTTTATATTTTATCTTTCTATTAGATCTTTACTATTATTGAGCTTGCATTTCTAGCTAGAAGAATTTCCCTTATTTATAAACGAGTTCCATTGCTGAAAGAAGTTGCATCAATTTGTTTAACATAAATGATGCAACTTAAAGTAACTCAGAATATGTTTATATATCATTTACATCTGAACTTAATCAGACTTGCCCATTTAATGAGCTGGGACCAATCATAAACCTAGCACTATAAATTGCAAAGCTGAAGTATTTTATTCCATATTGTCTTAGTGAAATGGTAATCCAAAAACATATAGTTAAGAGATTCTAAATGTTGATTATAAAGAACACAAATTTGATTGCTGAAAAAACCAACGTATATCCTATCTTTGGTAATAAGCCTACGTTTAATTGATAACCAAAGGATGAATGAAGAACTTGGTAAGCTATTAAGATTACATATTAAATTATTCTAGTAAACTCTTAGATTGGCTTCAACAAAAAGCTTAGTATAGGATTGTTAGTAAATTTACTGCACTACAAGAAATCAGTTGTTTATCGACAAAAAATACCGTCGGTAAACGATCGATTTCTGTCGGTAAAATAAATTACTGACGGAAATCAAAGACGGGCGAAATTGTCGTTAAAACGATCGTAGTTAAAGTTACCGATAGACATTTTATGTGTTGTTCCGTCGGTAATTTACCAACGGCCCACAATATATTAACAACGGGTGATATTCCGTCGGTAATTTATACCGATGGAAAAAAGCAAAGGGCATAACCGTCGGTAACATTTAGCAACAGACGCCTTTCCGTTAGTAAACCGAAGGTAATGTACAAAAAAAGTCATCATATTTACCAACGAAATATAAATACCGTCACAAATACACGTATAATTTACCTGCAGATTGAATTTCGTCGGTACAATGAGTTTATAAAATTGCACAAGTATGCATATTTACTGATAGAATACATAATGAATCTAAGTTACCAACAGTGTTAGTACCTCCGTCAGTAAAATAGATTGAATTTTCGACGGTATTTTATATTCCGTCGGTAATAGGAAGTAAGAATTTTTTTAAAAAAATTCGGTTTCTTGATCTTGTGATAAATGCATAATTTTAAGAGTTATCAATTATCTGTGCATAATAAATTAATTTGTATATATATATAATTTGTTTAATCAAAAAATTAATTGATAATATAAAGTTAAATTTATTTTAATTGATAATAAAAACATTACAGTGTACATAACTTATGTTTATAATTGAAAGCAAATGACAAGGACAAGCTACTGTAGTGGTGATCAAGGGTGCTTTGAACTGCTAAGCCTCCCCTTCAACTATTCCATCTCCTGTCTAAGCTGAACCATCCGCTTCATCTGCTCTCTCATCTTAGCTATCTGCTCCATCTCCGCTCTCATCTTAGCCATCTTCTCCATCTCCTCTCTCATCTTAGTTATCTGCTTCATGTGCTCTATCCATTCAGTCACGTTAGCCATCTGCTCCTCTTTTATGTGAGCTATCTGTTCCATCAATGTATCCACTGTGGTCCGAAGCTCGGTGACTTCATTGCTGTGCATTGGCCTAGCAGATGTTGCTGTACTGGACAGGGAAGAGTGCAAATAACATGTATTCACATATGAACCTAGCCCGAATATCATTCCCCAACGGTCCCTACCACCCACAACATTAAGATATGTCTGAGTCATTTACAGGTTGTTCCTCCTGAGACTGTCGTTGAATGGCTTGTTGTATTTAGTCCTATTAAGAAGCAATGTTTACATTAGTAAGGGATTATTGTTAAGAAATTATAAAATGCATTAATTTCACATACATTCAGCTCTCTACATCGGCTGTTGATGAATGTCACACCGTTATGTTTCTTAGTGTGGGTGTGCAAAAATAGCTGAATAGGTGTAGACTTGATGCCCAATGACTTTTCCTACATTTATAACCTAAATTATTAGAAATGAACTACAATTTATAAAAATTTTGGCAGATTTTCCTCAATTTTTATGATATTTTCACCCTGTTAAACAAAGAAAATAACTCAACACAACCATATATGGCACTAGACATTTATACCATAATCATTATCTATAATACAGCAAAGCAAAATATATACAAAATAAATGTCAAGTTAAGATACTTACAAGTTTATGTGCTTGCTCGTGATGGGTTATTGATCCCCCCGTATGTACAGGAAGACTCTCTCTCCCCCTAAGCCTCTACGTCTATTGGCATAGTTACCCTCTAAGATAGATTGCCGCAGGTGATGTCCAATACTCGGCCCAACTATTCCAAATTTTCTCCGAAATATAACGCGGTCATGCACCAGCCTTGTGTATCGCACTAATGAAGTCGTGATAACATGTACGAGCTCGCTTCTCCCATACTTTATACATGCTAGCGTCGAAACAAGAATCCCACAAAAATTCTTTCTAAAATAAG
>JANKOE010000004.1:43179841-43192248 GCA_026284465.1 Erythroxylum citrifolium
AAGTGGCAGGGGATATTGCATCCATATTCGAAATCTTAAGGAGAACAGAAAACAAAGGGAAGGAGAAGGAAGTCATCGGTGAAGTTGAAGAAATCTCGCAGCAAAAATTTGAGGAAGAAACAGCTGCATAAGCTGATTTGATGCACGGAGAGAAGAGCTTTCGGAAGCTTGAAATTCCTCTATTCTATGGAGAGGATCCTTTTGGCTAGGTATTTAGGGTGGAGCGGTATTTTGAGCTGAACGGCGTGACTCAGGAGCGGTGGTTACCGGCGGCAACGGTGTGCATGGAAGGTGAAGCTCTGAGTTGGTATCAGTGGCGGCAGAACTGGTCGAAGTCGAGTGGGCGTCGTTCAAGAGGGCGGTGGTTCGAAGATTTGGTAGCTCAACGGTGGGAAATCCACTGGCAGAGCTACTGAAAATGAAGCAGACGGGAACAGTGGCTGAATATAATCAGCGGTTTGAGGTGGTCACGTCAATGCTGAAGAACAAAGCGGTGGAGGTGGTAACGACAGCATACATAAATGGCTTGAGGGAGGATATACGGGCGGAGATCTTGATGGTCCGACCCGAGTCATTGGTCCAGTTGATGGAGCTGGCCCAGATGACAGAAGGCCGAAACTGAGCCTTGCTAGAACCGTCCGCCCGGGGTAAAATAAACCCGCAGTTGTTAGGTGAGATGGGATCGTTGGGGACGAGAAGGGAACTCTTTCGGCTAGCCCTAACCCGACGATTGTTCCTTGGAGTTCGAATCGCAAGTTTATCGCAGAGGGGAAGGCTCCGACACCAGCAGTCAGCTCCAACACCATAACGGTTCCAGCTCAAGGCCGGTCACCGGAGCAGTGGGGGTCTAGCTCAACTGGCAAGGGCCGACGAATCTTCCGAAGGGAACATTCTTTCCCTTTCAAACGACTGTCGGTAGAAGAGTTGCAACGTAAGAGACAGCAAGGGATGTGCTACCGGTGTAATGGAAAATTTACGCTAGGGCATGTGTGTGGGGAAAAACATTTCCTTGTCCTCCTAGCTGATGAAGAGCAACCGGTGGAGCTACAGGAAGAAGAGGATGAATTGGTGAAATTCAGAAGAGTATTTGACCCTGGTAAGGCAGCTACTGCAGTTGGGGAGTAGATCCAGCCAATACTGCTAAAATTCCGAAGAGTATTCGATTATGGGAGAAGTTTGTTTTCCTCCATAATCAAATTCATTCCTCCCACCTTAAGGACAAGGTGGCTCTTTTGGGAGGGAGGGGTATTGTTGAGACTAGGTTCCAGAAGAAATTTATCATGTGAGTTAGTTACACGATGAGAATAAAAAGGGGTACAGGATGAAGGATAGGCATTCGGTTATGATATAGGATTGGGTATTGGGAGGTAGCTAACATTCTCGTATGTTTATTTTCGCCCAATTGCTGCCCTGACAAAGCTTGCAAGGAAAAGATGGGTGTCTTATCTTTGCCATGATCACCGAAGTTATCTTTAGTCCAATTCAGCTTTCCTTCCTCCATTTCTTCTTAATTTTCCACCAAAAATAAATTATGTTGTTTTTGTTTCTGAATTTGTGACCTGATTTTGTTTTTGTTTCTGAATTTGTGACCTGATGAAACCTTTTCATCGCCCCTAAAAAAATAGTCCCTTTAAATCTTTTATCTGCAAACTCTTTGTTACTCAATTACCTTACTATTTTTGCTATCGGTTTCATGGTACAATTCTGGCCAATGCACCTGGTGAAAGTAGCAATCCAGGAGAAGCAATTGGTTTATTTGAAGAGACTAATGGTAGGATTGGTGAAGTGGCTGAAGTTTGTTTAGGCAAATCATACTTTGTTCTCGGTGTAAACAAAGAGAGGCTATTGCTTCTTGTTTCTTAAACCAGCGTACGCACATGTTGCAGCGTCTAGGGAATCCTAGTTAGGAAACAAGAAGCAATATTACAAATACAGGCGATAAGCTTCTGCATGTTTGTTAGTCAAAGAAACAAAATGTGAAATGAATAAATTTAACAAAGCATATCCAGCTATTATTTGAAAGATCAAGACTACTGACCTGTTAGCTAAAAGCAATGGCTAAGAAGATTCTCATAAAAGCCAACATAGAAATAACAGTTCCTCCTACAAGACAGAATTGCAAAACTCTCGCCCTCCTCATAGGGCCCAGTGAAGTGAAGTGACAAAGAGCCACCTCTAGAATAGATTCGCCATCCAAAAAGTACACCTGAATCAAAGGCTGTATCATTTAACATGAAGAAATGAGGGAAAGAGAAGAAATTGGAGAAGAACGAAAATTACAAGACTTTTGCTTTTTCAAATGACTATTTACACATTTTTAATCCAACCAGTCTTTACAGCCACTCCTATTTCCATTTTCCAAAGGTAAATCAAGGCAATATCATGCACTCAACATATCAACCTAGAAGATGTAGCTTGTTTAATATTTCATTAATATCCCAGTATACATGCTAATACTCCATTTAAGACCAAGATCCCAGATATGGGATAAAATCCACATTTATTAGCATAAATTCAAAACAGGAATAGTTTTGTGAAGTGAAAATCCTCAAAAGTAAAAGTTAAGCGCGCATGCACTATATGATGAAGAACAAATACAAATTAGAAATTAGAAATTAGAAATTCAAATGAAGCTAAACAAGCAGAACAAGAAAGAAACTAGAAGAAAACAGAGCAGAACATAACAAAATAAGAGAACAATCAAGAACTTAGAAGAAAACACAAGGCAAGAAACTCAATATTTGTTTGCCAAAATCATTCAATAACAACCTAAAATTGAAACAAACCTCATGCTTATAATAGTTCAAGGCTAATCTTATACAACCTAGAAGAGTAAATCAAGATACACTAAATATAAACTGAATATGACTTACAATAAAAGTTCAATTCTAAATAAAACTACTAAAATCAATAATATGCTAGTAGAATCAGTGATGAGATGGTCCCGCATTACGCACTATCCTAGACTTTCATCCGTGTTTTCTGGGCCCAAAATGAGCAAAATTTATATTGCATGCCTAGTCAGAGGGATCTCACAAATATATATATCATTAGTTAAGTAATCCAATTTCACAGCCATCTTCTACTCCAAAATCACTTGATTTATCTAGACCCCATCAGGCCAGCAAAGCAGCTGTATAACAAAAAGTGAGTTCAATAAATTAGTATGATCTTGTCATTGAGCAAAGTAATTTTATAATCATAAAGGTCAAGTTCATTGATAGCTTCTATGAACACCCGCCCCCCATCCCCTTTTTCCAATTATTCTAACAGCATAAGTCATTGAAAAATTAGTTTATACCATTGAAAAACCAAAATGACAAAAATACCGGCAGGCTATTGAGGAGAGCCAATGTAAGTGACACATGGAACGTGCACATTAAGCTCTTTTCCATGATGCTAGGAAGATGTGCAATGGAAGCAAATCCTAAACGAGGTTGATACTCTGCCAACCAAACTGAATCTGCCATAGAACCTAAATCACCAACAAATATAAAACTCCCTCCACATTCATCCTCTCTCAATTGTTCAGTTTGAAGCTCTGAAAACACATTTCTTCTGTGCTGCATACACCCAGGGGAATAAGGGCTTGAATAGGTGATCTCCACCCATACTAATCCTGGGTATTGAAGAGGACCTAAGCAGAACTCATCCTGTGTGCAATGATCACATGGCTTTGATTAATTTGACATTCCATTAGTTTGTTCACTCAAAAAAACAAATAAAAAAGAAATAAACAAAGGCCAAAACTGTCTAAAAATTTTGCGGGAGGGGCTGTTATAGATTCAAACCCTTGAACCTTTGGTCCATGTCTTAAACTTTTCACCCTGGAAAGAGTAGATGTGCTTAAATAAATGATAAAACCAAAATAAAATATATTTTTTTTAAAGAACCAAAATGAAATATTTTTAAAGATAACAAACATCAGAATTTAGCAATATCCACCAGTGAACATGAATAGCTGCTACTGTTGGTTATTCCGGGCATCAAACGATCACCACATTTGTTTAGTCTGACAACTTCCTTTGCATTCAAACAGTGGCCCCTTATTTGTCTCTTTGCATGACCATCTTCAATTCTGACATCATCTAATCGGTTTGAATCGGAGGAGTAAATGGTAACAAACATTAAGAGATCACCTGGACATGTATACTGATCATCAACCAGAGTGAATTTTTTGCTTTCTGCTATCATAGCAGTTGGTACACAATAGCCCTTCCTATTATTATGAACTGGAGAATCTTCAGGATTCTCTGAATGGTTTGACTTTCCAAGTATCTGTTCATCTATTAGAGTAATCATCTGCATCCATTCTTGTTTCGTATGGATGTTATTGCCATCCATTGAAATAATAACATCACCAGGTAACAAATAGCCTGACAAAGGTGACGTAGAAGATATATCCAAAACCTATTACAGGAAAATGTCATAAACGTCATACATGATAAGGGAAAATGGGCTAGTTTAAGTGAAATCATCAGCACACATATAGATTGTACATGAGTTTGCTCTTGCAAATACAAAGAAGAGAAAGGATGATGTACCATAAGGCCATTGCCATATATGAAGAAGGGTGATAAGATCAACGGCAAGAAGAATAATGACAATCCACAAACTGCAGAACACTAGAGAAAACTTGAGTTAAACATTTTTCAAATAAAATGAAATTTTTGAATGGCAAGTAAGTGGAGAAGATTTTGATAGGAAACCACACTCTAAATAAGAACTAAGCAATGTAACAAAGAAGAAGAAGATCAGAACTGAGTAGGGTAAAGTAGATTTTATTGATTATAGGAACGGTAATACATGACTACTGGAGGACATTAGAGAGGTACTCGTTCTCTCCCTGACACTGAGGTCACTCCCAATTACTATTTACTCATTCAATGATCCCCCATACACCCGTACCCCCTAACTATAAGCAGCTGCTGGTGTAACAACCATGCCCAGTCAGCATTCTAGAACTATGCAAAATGACAACAGACTTCACAACAGTCAGCATCTGCAAAACAACATTCATAATAGAATGATAGCGACATTCCTGGACCAGACTTCAAGGATCGAGAGGTTTTAGTCCCTTCTTCTTTCTGCAGAAATACAAATTCCTGACCATTGGGCCTAGGCTTCTATCAGATTTCTCATCCCAGACCAAACAAATTCACCATGCAATCAGTGCAACAAAGGATTTGTGATGTTTGTACTACATCTATTAAGTGGGCTCAATCAAAGTAGATCATAAATGCATGAATTTCTATCCTGTCATGAAGAGTAGAAAGATATTACAATTGATGTATTTTGTAGAGAGGTTCAGTTACATACATACATATATATATATATATATATATATATATATATACCAATTACTCAACTACTAAATAGGAAAATAACTAAATTGGATCCTTATAATTAAGCCTTAGAATCTTGTAACAGTTATACAATTTGTAACACTCCCCCTCAAGCTATAACACCTCCCCTCAAGTTAGAGCATAGATATAATTGACTCAATCTTCATTCAGAGCCTTTTTGAGAATATCTCCAAGTTGTTCTCCCATGTTTACATATCCTGTAGAGATCAAGTTTTTGCGACACTGTTTCATGAACTAAATGGCAATCGATTTCAATATGTTTAGTTCATTCATATAATACAAGATTTAGAAGTAATATGCAAAGCAGCTTGGTTACCACATCACGACTTTACTAGTATTGAAGCTTTAAAACCAATTTCACTTACGAGCTGCTATATCTAAATTGTCTCACATTTTGACTGTGTCAAAACTCTATATGCAAATCATGTACTGGACCTGGAGATAACATCTTATTTCTTGCTTTTCTGTAAGATCAAATTTCCTGCAACAAAGACACAATACCTAATAGTTGATTTCCATTCAATCTTAGTAACTACTCAATCTGCATCTGAAGAACACTTGATGTGAGTATAGTCGTTATTTTCATATAGTATCTCTCTTTCAAGAACTCCCTTTAAGTAATATAGGCTATGTTCTAGAGCAGCCCAATAATAAATAGTTGGAGAAAACATGAATTGACTTATAATACTGACAAAATATGCACTATCAAGACAAGTTACTATAAGATATTTTAATTTTGCAATCAATCTACTATATTTCTCAAGATCTTTAAATAAATTTCCTTCTTTGGTGCCTTGAATATTAGGGAATATTGGAGCACTACATCGATTAAGTCCCAATTTTTCGATTTTAGTTAATAGGTCAAATATATATTTCCTCTGAGATACGAAAATACTTTTCTTGCTTTTTATATATTTCCTCTGAGATAGAAAATACTTTTCTTGCTTTTTATCAGCTTTAATCCCAAAACAAACTTCAAAGCCTCTAAATCTTTCAAGTGAAATTAACTATGAAAAAAAGGACTTCAGAAATGAAACACTCATAGTATCACTTCCAGTAACAACAATAGCATCCACATGCACAACAAGAAGAATGGTGCCAAATGCAAAATGTTTATAGAAAATCGAATGGTGAGACTTACTCTTATTTATTCTAAACATTTTAACTAGCTGACTAAATTTTCCAAACCAAGTACAAAGACTTTGTTTTAAACCATATAAGGACTTTCGAAGATGAAAATTTTTTTATACTACTTGAGCAATAAAACCAAATGGTTGCTCTATATATTATCCTCAAGGTCACCATGTAGGAAGGTATTTTTGATGTCTAACCGATGTAAGGTCCAGCTATGAGTAGGTGACATAGAAATGAATAAACGAATGGAGGTTAATTGAGCAAAAGCAGAGAAAGTGTCAAAATAATCTACACGACAATTCTGAGCATAGCTTTTTGCGACTGGCCATTCTTTAGATTGAAGCTCCAATGCATCCAAATTGATCTTGACTGCAAACACTCATTTACATCTAATATCCTTCTTTCCTACATGCAAGTTCACTAAATCACACGTATCATTAGCATCTAAAACATTCATCTCCTCTATCTAGCATCACACCAACTGGGATGGGATAAGGTTTCATGAACAATTTTGCAATAAAAGAACAACAAGAGGAGACAAGTGATCATAAGAAACAAAAGATAAAATAGAATAAGAACTGACGTTTAACTTAACAAAGAGTAATTAGGAGATCATAACCATCAATTGTTGGATGTGATGTTAAAGAAGAGATAGGTGCCAAATTTGTATCAAGATGATCTTGTCATCTACATTAGACTAGGCGAATAGGTGGTGGTGATGATTGTGTAGAAGTATCAAGTATAGCAGTAACATTAGTAGTTTAATATTTGATCTTATAAATAAACAAATCATCGTCCTCAAATATTGAAGAAGTAGGAAGAAAGGTATGTGCTCCAAAAAAGGTAATATCGGCCAATACAAAATCTTTGTAAAGATTACAACAATAGCACCAACACCCCTTTTGCATAATAGAGTAACCTAGGAAACTACGTTATGAAGATTTGGGATCTAACTTAGTTACTTACAGATAAACATTATAGACAAAACAATTGCTGCCGAATATTTAGGGTATAATAAGGAACAAGAGTTTAGAAGGAAAAAGAACACTATAAGAAATATCGCCATGAAGAACAGATGAAGGCATGTAGTTAATCAAAAAATAAACTGTAGAAATCACATCAACGTAAAATTGTTTGGGGCGTGCATTTGAAATAAGAGTCCTCTAGCAATTTCAACTTGATGTTGATTTTTCCTTTAAGCCACACTCTTTTGAGGGTGTGGTAATGCACAAGTATTGATGAAGAATATAATTCTGAATCAAGTAAGCTTGAATTGATGTGAAAAAATATGCTTTGGCAGTATAACTTCTCAAACTATGAATATAGACATTAAACTACATTTTTATTTCAGCACATAAAATAGTAAAATCAAAAAGTAACTCAAAACAGTTATTCAAAATAAGGCCAAGTCATATGAGAGAAATCATCAACAGAAATAATAAATATCAAAATCCAATTTTAGATACAGTAGGACATAGACCCCACATCATAAATGAACTTACTCAAAAGGGAAACCAGCTTGTTTAGTGAGTAGCCCAAGGTATTGAAGTCAAACGACGATGTTTGGTAAACTGACAGGATTCACAAACTAAGGAAGACACATTATGAAATTAATGACATAACTTCTTTGTTAGAGATAAAAACGGATGTCCTAATGGATAATGAGCTTCAAAAGGAGTTAACACCTAAACAAAGAATGAGTCTTAGCACTTGAGTATTTAGAATGTTAAAGACCTCATAATTCAAGTCATTCACCATCAACTAAATATATTATTTAATTATTAATTAAAATTAATTATTAATAAAATTATAAATAATTTAATTTTTGTAATAAAATTAAATAAAATTAATTTAACAATTATTAGTAAATATAATTAAATTTAAAATATTTTCAAAATATATAAAAATTGATTTAATAATTAAAACATATTTAAAACAATTAATGATTTTTAAACAAAAATTTAAATTTAAATTATTTATTTTAATAAAATACAGTGATTTTTATTCATAATTCATTAATAAATATTATATAGGATATTAAAATAAATTTAATTAATTAAAAATAATGTATTTTTAATTTTTATCTAATATGTAATTATCATCAGTAATAAAAATATAACTACATTGACATTAAGAACCAAACAAGTTTTTGCTTTTATTTAAAAGAAAAATGAAAACAAAACTAAAAATAAAAATAAAAACTAAAACAGAAAAATATAAGTGTAACCAAACAGCCCTAAGATACAACAATTTAGGGAACAAATGAGTTTATTCACGTATATTAAATTAAAGAAATTTTTTATAGATTCAGCATAAAGGGCAAGGAAAATGATGGAGATATATGTTTATGGAAAATAGAGAAAAGACTAAAATTATCTGTCATATATGTTCATTGTGTTGTATTTTTTTATTTAGTTGTTTTTCATACCTTGTATGTTTATTTGATTTATTAATTTATTTTACCTTATGTCTCTTATATGTTTGCACATCCATGTTTATTGTAAGTTCTTCATGACACATTACATGTAGGTCTACAGGAAACAGCCTGTCTATTACGTAAGGGTAAGGCCGCGTACTATCGGACCTCTTTAGACCCCGCGTCTTAGCCGGACTTTAACTGGGTGTTGATGATGATGATGATAATCTTAAGCACCATAATGAATGACTCATTGTGAGAACAAGGAAAGAAGACACATAAATGTTTTACATAAGTCAATATTAAACTTGATAAGGTGAGATAAATTTTTTAATGCTTCTTGGTATTAAGATAATTTGGAAATTTCATTTATAGAAACTGTAATTGTCTTCATGGCAGTTGAGTATAGCAATAGTAGTTACACCATGAGCTGAATGGTACTTCTCAAGTTTCCTCCCTACACAAGGTCTTTAATAGACTTTTGGACAGGTTCCAAAATATGAGAAAATAACTTATGCTAGTGCTCCTAGGCAAATGTTGAATGACGTAGATGACCAGTCTTTGTTAATGTTAGGTGATTGTAAAACAAAAAAACCAAACAGTGGATTGAAAACCACACTCCAAAGGTAAAATGGAGGGTAATTTAAGAATAAGATTCCTTGTTAAGGTATTAAGGAAACCAGACACAACAAGGGTGGTAGGGGAGAAACGATGTCGAAGAAACTAACTGGAGGACGAGGTGTCTTCGAATGCGCTACCATGCACTAATGCATGCGAAAGGATGTAGAACCTTTAGGCGACAGATGAGGCTCACGCAAAGGCCATTCAGTGACCGATTTTCAAGGAGAGGTTGGTCGAAGAGCAACAGTCCTAATGATGTTGATAGTGAGAACAAATGATCACTTCAAAAAGATGACCCAAAAATTTCAAAGTTTTGATCACTAGGCAAAAGTGAAGCGAAAAATATTAATATAGGCAAGATTGATTCTAGTATTATGTAATAAGGAGTAAAAAGTAATTTTTTAAAAACCAAACCGAAAGCTAAATCGTTAAGACAAGAAGTTTAAGGTTTAAAAGATTCAACCGGTATTAAACCGTCATAAAATTAGCTAAAGATTTAATAAAATTAAAAAATTTTAAATATTATTTAAAGAAATTTTCCTTATCCGTCGAAGAATTTGTTTAATTGAAAAACGTTAAATAAAAATTAATTGATTTATTTTGGTTCGTAAGAACTTATTAATTTAAAAAAATTGACACGATTAATCAATAAACTAATCGATTTTTAACAACAAAAGTTATTAAAATAAATTGAACTAAAAAGTTGACCAGTTCAAGATTTTTATAGTTGAACCGATTAGATTTTTTAATCATTAGTAAAAAGATGTTTCAATTAATGTAAATTTTTTAAGAGGTAGATATACGTATATATACTAATTACTCAACTACTAGTTAGGTAAGTAACTAAATAGGATCCTTATAATTAAGCCTTAAGATCTTGTAACAACTATACGATCTAAACATATCCCAAACATTATAGGTAGAAGAAACAATGTAAAATAAGGCTTACCACAGCATTGTGCCAAACTCCAGCGCAGTACACACGAAGAGTATTAAAGCATTGCAAGGCCTGTAGACTATCATGACTGAAAGCAATCAAAGCACCAGGGAACAAAACTGCAACAAAAAGGGCAATGTATTCCATTTGGACGCCCTCACTGCATTGAAATAAAAGGTGCCTAAGAATATAAATATGAGCATCTATCTTTCTGCATATTACATTATGGAATTTAATCTTCATAAATTAAAATCCAATTTACTAATGAACCATGAATAAGGCATGGACAATAACCTTATGCAACACCTCTGAGATATGAAAACAAGTAACAATTTAAGCAATAAAGTTGACAAAAATTCAATTGCTTCCATATCCCATAATCACATTTGTTACTTTTCCATTCAAAAAAATCAAAAATTTCTAGTTAAAATATTTAACTTTATGATTAATATTTTCACAACTTTTATCATTTGTGGCTGTACGATGAAAGAAGATATACATGTATATGTGCCAATAGTCTAAGGTGGGCGCTCTAGTTTGTACTATTGGGTTTATTTAATTGGTTTAAGCAAGGTTCAATATTACTCGTTTCTATAATACATAAGTGTAATCTGAATAGGACATTCAATAAGAAGACTAAAAACTATCATTTTGCATGAGAACTGATTTTTAAAAAACGGCATTAAAAGAAGTGACCTTGCAGCCGCAATGGCGTGCCCAAATTCATGGAAAGAAACAGATATTATGGTTGAAAGGCCTAAATAAGCCGCATCTACCAGTGATAGTCTCAACTTGGTGACCTACAGCAGCAAATGCATTCAGTGGAAATACAAGTAACCAAATTGGAAATAAACAGAATCAACTGAAAATGACGACAAGTGTCTACCGTTCAACATAAGTTATTTTTTTGTTTTTCCACAATGAAGGGGAATAAGCAAACTAACCCAAGGCGAAAAACCAAATAACAAAGACCCGGAAAGATCAGATAGCTTGGAGTTTCCACGGAAGACATGGAGAGCGCTGCCCAGTTCCCAACTCAGAATCTGCATGCGAAACCCATCTCAATCAATCAAAGTTTTGATGTTTTTACTTATCACTCTCAACATGTCCTATAATGCAAAGTAAAGAGCTTTGTGGATTACTGAATAAAGTAGCGAAAGAATGGAGAAAAAGACAAGGGCTGTACCAAAGTGACTAGGAGCAACGAAGTTAAGGCAAAACCAACTCCAACAGAAAACCAAGGTCTCAAAAACTTGGAATATCTCCGTCCAAAACGGAGAAGATGACCGTTTAAGGCCGATATTCTGTAATCGCAATACCAAAGGGAAACGGTGCAGGAGGGCAGCCGCCGTTGCCCTCTTCCTGGACGGTGAAGTGGTAATTGAGTGTGGGGTTGTACCCTACCGAACCTTCTCGCTCGTCTCTCTTCCATGGATGTGTTTCTAAATATTAATTATCGTCAACTGTACCTCACGAGTCTAAAAGGAATTTAAATAATTTTTTGAAGAAACTAAAAGGAAGCAATTTTGAGAAGTAAAGCGCCTGAGCCTGATGTAATATTTTGGACGCAATTATTTTGGTGGTCTTTCTCGTTAAGTCTTAAAACATTTTGTTAATCTCACACATATAATCCTGAGTGTAAGATGAATGATTCTTCGCTATAGCTTGGACATCTGTGATCGGACAGACATGCAAACAAATCCTCACCGTTTAAAATTTTGAAATGAATTATTATGTATGTATCATTTTAAATTTAATTTATAGTGTTTTAAAGAATTCTAAAAGAGATAAATAAATAATTTTTATGAAATACTTTTGCATATTATATTTTAGTAGTTAAATTTTAAAATATTAATAAATATATATATATATTATATTCAATAGTTAATTTCATTATATTGCACTGAATATTTAAATTGCACTAAATAAATAA
>JANKOE010000004.1:43212695-43226809 GCA_026284465.1 Erythroxylum citrifolium
TTGTAAAACTAAAAGGAAGTATTATGCATGTATATATTATATGAAGAGTATAAATTTAAATTTAATATCAAATAATTTAATTTTTAATTTATAATATTTGAAAGAATCCCAAAAAAACTAAATAAAATTTTGACTAATAAATTTTTGAGACAGAACTAAATAAAATTTTAACATATTTTCTCTTACTGTTATAGCTTTTTATGGTAAGGGAAATAGAAATAAAGAACAGAAGACAATAATGCATAAAAATGTTTATAGTTTACATTAAAAAGCTAAAAATAAATTAAATTAGGTAAAGCATTTGCCTTAAATAGTAGCAGTTATTATACAAGCCTTCGAAACCCAAAAACTCAAGTCAACAAGTTCTATAATGTATGTGTCCAAACCGTGAACAATATCTTCCTCAAGTATCTATCTCTTCAATTCAACAGAGCTTTGGATTTCCTTCAGTCTCCTGCCAATCATGTTCATCAAACATGTGCTTCAGATCCTCATCAGATCTTACAGCACCAACACATCAAGATCTTCAAGCATAACTTGATACTTCATAATCATGTCCTAGTCAAGTTCCAAACAAAGCTTCTTCATTATCTCTGCGCAATTACAACCTGCATAATTAAGAAGGAATGTAAATAAACTAAGGCACATGACATCGCCAGTTATAATTGCACTGAAGATTTTGCGTGACTGTTCACATTTGCAGTAGGACAGAAAGATGGTCAAATAACATGATTGAATAAACTTCCATCATAGACATATGCAAAATTCCAGTAAAAATGTCTCTATAATGTACCTTTAACTTATTGGAAATGCTAGGAACATTGTACACAATTTCCTACCTCTTTTGGTGAATATAAATAGGAAAACATTGATCACTTAAGTAACTATTTTGGACAGGGGTTTTGGATAGGGTGGCTTGTTCTGATACTTGGGGAAAAAATTCTACCAATGACTTGATCTGAAATATCAATCCATAGCTTCTACTTGTTTTCTTAACATTTTATATATTTTTCCATTTATAGCTCCATCCCTTCAGAGTTTCTGCAGACAAGGATTAACGTGATTCAGCGATAAGACCAAACTTTCTTCTGTACCCCAACACTGGCATAGCCTATGTAGTATCATAAGTATGCCAATCTTTCTACTTCATTGTCGTAAACAAGCTATTAAGGACCTATAAAAACATAACAGTGCACCTTCGTTATCCTTAAGGATTGAACCCAATATCTCTTTCAAAATATCAGGTAACTAGGCGAATAACCACAGAACCCCAAGGTATTTAAGAATACCTCTTAAGACCTTCTTAAGGGCAACAAGGGGAACCCATCCGCCCCCGTAGCCCCCATCATCACCAAGACCAATAATGGTTGTATTTAATTCTCCTCTCACTTGAACAGGGACACCACTCCCTGGTGATCTACATATAGGTAACCCTGAGCTTACACTAGACAAATTTGAAGACATTGGAACAATATTTCCAGCACGATTCAACCCACATAACTTCAACCCATGGGGAAGATGGCACTGGAGCTATTAAAGACGGGGAATATATGGATCTTTACAAAGCAAAAACTCTCAAAATTTCTATGGGTGTTGACTTGAATCCCCATATAGCTTCAACCCATGGGAAAGCATTAGAACTAGTAAAGACGAGGAATTTACGGATCTTGATGAAAGAAAAACAAAAAATTGACGAAGGAAAAGGAAAGCTTGGAAAGAAACTGAAAAAGTTGAATGAAGATCTGATTCGAGTGTCTAAAAGAAAGAAATAAAGAAAATTAAGTCAAAATAAAAGAATAACATAAATGAGAAGTGGAACCTGTTTGTTAACGCAAGCGCAGATCGCAAAGCTGAGGCGGAGAGAAGAGAGAATGGACCAGAGCAGAGTCAGAGAGAAGAGAGAGGTTTTTTAAATGTCGAATGTTATAAACGTAAACGATGCAAATGTTAAACGCTAAAGTCTACCCGAAAAAGCTAAAATATGAGCTTTTTGGAAAAGCTCCAAATTTAAGTGTTTGAAAAAGCTATATTTTAGCTTTTAAAAATGCTATTTCTATTCTAAAAGCACTTTTGAAGTTTTCAGCCAAACACTCATTTTTTCCTTAAAATAACTTTTGCTGTGAAAAAAGTGCTTTTGAAACTTCCAAAAGCTGAACCAAACAGGCACAAAGTCAAGTTTAAGAATAACGTCGTACTGTTATCATCTAATTTTTATTTATTATTTATTATAATATTTATTTTATTACTTATTTTTATATTTATATTTACCTATTTATTTAATATTATTATTACCCTCTATTTTTATTTTTATCTTTATTATTACTTTCATTAGTGTTATATTTCTTTACTATTGTTTATTTTTAGCCTTTATCTTATTCTATTTGTATTGTATTTTTTATTTTATCATTTTTTATATTTTCATTTGTAAGTATTTAATTATATCATTATTGTTATCATTGCTATTAGTCTTTATTTTTATTTTTATGTTTATTTTGTTTTATATTTTATATTGTACATATTACATCTATTTTTTATCTTTATATTATAGTTTTGATCGCACCTGGTGCCATTAATGAGACTACATACCCTGAACATAGCAGGGATGAGACTTATGAGGCTTGAACGATCATCATAAGGGTATAAAAGGCCGAGAGAATACAAGTTGATAAACCAGAATACTTCCTATTCTCAATATTGTGAGTGATTAAAGGCTGAATTCTTTATTTCGTATCCAGGATTTGCTAGAAAGTCTATGAGAATTATGAGCTAGATTCCATTATCCACATGCTTTCATTCTTAATGTAGTAACAATTTATCCACTTCACCCAAAGCTTCTCCTTCTTTTTGCATAATTTCCATAAATTTTTTGACAACAAGGCTTTGTATATTGTCTTGACTGAAGTAATGGCCAAGTCTCCATTTTCTTTTGGCATGAAAAGTAAACTCCAACTTATCTTAGGGATTTTCTTATTGGTTTTAGTTCCACTCCAGATAAAATCCATTACTAGCTTGTCCAGAATCTTCACTACACTTTTAGGGATTGTTAGATGTGAGCACTAATAAATATATAGATTAGAGAGCACCACCTTAGTCAAAGATAATATCCTACTCGCAAGTATATGAGGTAGTTGTAGTCGAAGTGAAATTAGTCCACTTAAATTAACCTTGAACAAAAGCAAAAATAAAAACAGATGCATTCTTAAACATTCTATCTCGATTTGTTGAGTGAAGACTTTAAAGAAAATCATAAAATAGATTGAAAAGTAAATGGAATCAATTAGAAGCAAAGACGAACAGACTAATCAAAATGGAAAACTCTTGAGAACTAATTTCGCTAATTTAATCTCCTATGTATGATTAAGGGAAATGATTGGATTGTTGTCTTACTAAAATTCATAGTTAGGTTCTAAATCAACTCGAATAATGAATTAATCTAACTTTCGTATTCAACAAGTTATTATCTGAGTTAATTATGGAAACCCGACTACTAATTACTGCTTAAGTTAATATATTTCTAGTTTTTAACCTAACCGTCCATAGTTTCTCGTTCCAGATTAAACTTCTTCTCTCGATCCTTCATCTAATACTAAAATAATGCAAAGTTTGATCATGTTATTACATCCATTCAGCTCAGAAACTACAGCAATAAATAAGACAACAAAATCATAACTCAATCAAGCTTCATCGACTAAGATACATTATTTCTTAAGAAAAAGAAATCAGCCCATCACAGAAAATCACAAGATTCATCATCTTCAAATACTCCAATCCTATATTCATCAGTATAAGTGAAGTATTTAAGCAACAAACCAAGTAAATAACTAAATGAACCATGAAAAGAAAACAAGTAACAGCCGACTAAGCTATAAAAGTAACAAGTTCAGTAAACAACAAGAGACAATGCAACAGATGAATAACAGAGCAAGCAAACAGGGATAGAGTGAGTGAGATGTGGTGGTCTCCTACCCATCTTAAGCTTCTTGCATTAGCTCCCACCTTCTGCTTCAACTTGTTCTCACTAGATGGTCGAAAGCTTGCTTTGCTTCAAGCTCTTCGCTATGTTTCTCTCTTTTTAACCGACTCTCTCTATTTCTCTTCTCGTCTTCCCTTCTTTCTCTCTATCTCCTCTCTTTCGAATAAAATGTCTATAGAGTCTATGATAGACTGGGATTAAATGAATGTTAGCATGTCACCACCCTCTGTTCTTTCTATTTGTAGTCTTATTTTAGGTCTAGGATTTTAAGCTGTCCTTTTGCACATGACACATAACAAGTTGATGAATTAAAGAAAAATGGGACAAGGGAGTGCATGAGATGGTCACAAGTGTGAACATCTTTGTCACCCTTGTGCAGCCATGGTAACAGGAGTGACCATCTTCGTCACACCATTTTCCTATAAAATTCCTCTGATTTCAATGCAACATTCACAATACAATCTAATTAACATCGGTGCAATATTCACACCATTTTCACTCAATTCACCACAAATTTGCATTAAAAAACTAACCAAAATCAAGGTATGAACGTAAGCAAAAATCAATAGAAATTAGACACTACAATTCCTCCTACACTTAAACTATGCTTGTCCTCAAGCAAAATAAAAAGCATTAAACTATACAAGAACAAACAATGAAAACAACAATTTTCTCAAATAATAGTCAAAGATATCAATAATCATTTCATTAAACACAACCCAAGAACTTGAAACACATAATACTCCATGAACAAGTTATTCTTCGCATAATTAGCTAAAATCAATAAGCACTTCAATTCAAAGAACATTAACAAGTGTGATAGACACTCACTCCACTTTCCATCCTCTCAAGCATTCAAAGGTAGGATATTCATTCATCGTTCATTTCATGTAAGACATTTACCATAAGATTGCTTACCAATCTAATCTCTACCACTCATATCAAATACAAACATCAATCCAAAGGTCTTTATTACAATTGTAATGGGGTCGGGCTAAGGGTAAGGAAAAAGGATAATCGCAATTTAAAACCACAACATAAATTGAGCATTTAAAATAATACAAAATAATGAACCATAAAGCACTCTATCCTTTCCTCTCATTTAACAAAATTAAGACTTCTCATTTTTACTTCTCTTCTCTTCTTTTCATTTTCTGGTCATTTTTTTCTTCTTTTTTCTCTTTTTTACTATATTTTTCATTTATTTATTTAGAACAAGATCAAGTTTAGTAGAGAAAAATGTAGAGGACATATACAAATTATTACAACCCTACCCATTCCTAACTTAGAAGCCAACTATATGTTATTCCCTAAAGCCAATCATACACATTCAAATGCTCAACTTGCCATATGGTAGGTACAACCAAAAGGATAAATAATTAAGGTCAAGGCTCATATTTTGGGTTTAAAGAAATAAAAGGTTTCATGTTAAGCTCAAAAGGGGTTCACTAAAGGTAACATCATGGTGGCTTTTTAAGCAAAAGGGGTAAATCCCAATTGCCTTCATCATTTCAACGTTTGCACAAGATTATTTGAGCTCAACTAGTATTTTCAAGCAAGTTTTAGAGTTCCTCAATCATGAAAGAATATTCTTAACAAAGAATACTTGAATTTGGTGTTTAATAGTTCAAAAAGGCTCAAATTCTTACCAAATGAAAAGTTGTGTTCATCTATCACAACAAGCCAATGTCCTTTTAACTAAAATCCAAGTCAATTAGTCTAAGCATGCAAGTATACTCATTCACTTATATTATGCATTTCTGATCCTGATCGAGTTTATGTCATAACCATGCATCTGTAACTGTTAAATGGGAAAACAAATACACAACACACAATTAATAAACATTTTTTAACTAATATCCCCCACTTAAACAGCACATTGTTCCTAATGTAATTCAAAAAAAGTAAAAGAAGGATCAAAGATAAAATAAAACGAACAAGGATAAGCATTAAAACTAAAAGACATTAAACTAACAAGAAAAGGGATAGAAATATGATACGTAAGTGTGGGTGGTAGTTGTTTCGATGCGGTGTGAAGCGTGACAATAAGCATGGCACATTACATTAAAGAGTGGTGAACAAATGTAAGGAAGACAAATATAAGAGATTGAAAAGTAGGCTTGTGCACACAAAGCAAACAAATTAGTTTGAGTTTCACTAAAAAGAAATAACAAACAACTAATTGAAAAACAAAACTGTAATTATACAGCTTGCCTCCCATTTAGCGCTTCTTTAGTGTCTTTTAGCTAGTCACCTCAATCGTTATGCTCAAGGTGGATCGCTTAAAGTGAGCGATTCCACTTTTGAGTGATTCCACTATTTTCTTCTCTTCATTAGGATTTTTTCCCAGAACTTCCCGACCTCTCCCTCAGTTGCATTGACTAACAATTGGTAGCATTCATCACACTCTTTAACCAAGTATAACTCCTTTTCTTCTTCTTCCTATAAGGTGAAATCAAAATATGTAGCATTAATTTGATCAACAAAAGAACAATCTTTAGAAACAGTAGTAATAGCAACATATTCAACATTAAAGATAAAAAATTCTACCGTTTCTCCCAAAACAGTCATGCTTAATTTCTCGTTCTTCACATCAATTAAGGTATTGGTAGTGACCATAAAAGGCCTCCTTAGGAGTATGGTATGCTCCTTCCTTTTCTATTTAACCTCCCCCATGTCTAAGACCACAAAGTCTATAGGAATAATTAATCGTCCAACTTTCACTAACACATCCTCCATTATTCCTTTAAGATAACAGATTGACCTATCAGCTAATTACAAACACATGTTTGTACGTATTAATTGTCTTATATCCAATTTCTCATAAATAGATTGAAACATAAGGTTTATACTCACCCTAAGGTCAAGCATACCCTTAACCTCATCACCATTACCCATTGATATTTGCACAAGAAAACTCCCTCGGTCTTTCAATTTGGGTGTAATTGTTGTTGTAGCACTGCACTTGCAACCTCTAAAACAAACAACTTCTTGTTTGGCTTAAACATCCTTTTGTTAGTGCTTAGTTCCTTAAAGAACTTCACATAAGATGCAATGTTTCTGATCACACCTAATAAAGGCAGGTTAATAGTAACTTTAAAAAACATTTTATAAAGATCAGAAAATTGCTTACCTTGTTTCGATTCCTTAAGGCAGCTTAGATATGGGATCGGTGGTCTATAAGGATTAACCGCCTTATGCGGTCTTAGTTCTTCATTGCAGTCGGTTGAATGCCTTATTTCTTCACCTTTTTTAATGTGACTTGAATGTCATGCACAATGCTTCCTTCATTATACTCACTTTTTTCATTGGTGAGGCTCTCCTCCTCTTGATTACCTGCGCTAGACATATTAGAAGGAATATCAACATGATTATCAATTACCTTACCACTTCTCATAATAGTAACTGCTTGGGCTTACTCGGGTTGACTGGGCAACTTCCCTTTCTGATTGTTGTGCATTTGAGCAGCGAGTTGCCTTACTTGAATCTCAATCCTCTTTACAGATGCCTCCAAAGAATCGAACCTCTTATTGTTTGTTTCTTGCTTTTAAGTTATGACTTGAATAAACACATTCAGGCTTTCCTCCAAAGAAGGCTTGCTTGGTGGGTTCTGAAGTGAGGATTGCCCTTGGAAATAATTTGGCCTCTAAAAATTTTGGTATTGTGGTAGGGAAAGTGATGGTGGATTGATGGTCTTTTATGAAAAATTGGGGTGGTTTCTCTAGCCAGAGTTGTAGGTGTTCAAGTACAGATCATTTTGCTCCCTTGGTTGAAAACTGTTGAGTTAGTTCACTTATTCTTCCCCATCTACAAAATGCTCACAAGAATATGAACAAACGTTAGCTCCATGACCATAAGTTCCACATATACCACATACCTCTTGATTTGGAATGTTTTAGGGTAGCCTTATAGTTAGCATCTTTACATGCCTTGTTAACTCAGCTAACTATATAGCCAGTTCTTGATTTGAGCTCACTTCTTGAACTTCAGCTCTTCTTCCTCTCACGCTCTTTTATTGAGAATTGGCTCCCAACATTTCGAGGATCTCATATGTTTCTTCAACAGTTTTCTCTCCCACAGCTCCTGCTGCATTGTCCACCGTGTATTGACACATTTATGTCAATCTATCATAAAAGAACTGGTTTGGCTTGTGGAGTGGAAAATGATGGTGTAGACACTAAATGAGAACAAGTTTGAAGTGTTCCCATGCCTCATAGAATGACTCTCTCTCCATCTGAGTGAAGGTTACTATCTTCATCCATAACTCAGAAGTCTTCTAATGGGAATAGGACTTTTCTATGAATTTGTTGTACACCTCCTCCCATATAGTCAATGAATTGGGTGAAAGGGTCATCAGCCATGCCTTGGTCTTATCCTTCAATGTATATGGGAAGCACCTCATTCTTGAGTTGATGTTCATTTAGGCCATCTAACGGGAATGTCTGGAGAGTAGTATAGAATTCTCGAATGAAGTTTAAAGGGTCTTCATTGGGAACCCTATAGAAAGATGGCAGTATGTTATAGTGAATGCTCTTCAATTCATAGTTTCTTACCTCTCCTGGAGGAATGCACGAAGTGGCGGTACCAATTATTGGTTTAGTATACTCTTTCATTACTGGCTGCCTTTCACCCTTCTTTTGAACTTCTGATTTTGGTCCCTCGAGATTGTCTTCAAAGTCCCTTAGAGGTCCTCTTATCTAATGTACATTGTTAATAAAGGGAACAAGTTCACCTTCCCGAGACCTCCTTCCTCACATAAACCAAATAAAATCAATAGTGAATTAGCAAGAAAATTACTAAAACAACTCAATGAAATAACTCGACAAAAATGTGTGCATGAACAGACAAAAACAATCAAAATTAATTTAAGTTTAAACATTAAACACTTCCCTGGAAATGACACCAAGAACTTGTTGTGCCTAAAATAAGCTCTAAAATTACCTAGGTTATCCTACTTGCAAGTATAAGAGGTAGTTGTAGGCGATTACCAAGGGTTGTCTCCCACAAAGGTGAAATTGGTCCACTTAAATTAACCTTAAACAAAAGCAAAAATAAAAATAGATGCAATTCTAAATATTCTATCCCGATTTGTTGAGTGAAGACTTTAAAGAAAATCACAAAAAAGTAGCTTTAAAAGTAAAAGGAATCAACTGGAAGTAAAGACAAATATGTTAATTGAAATGGAAGACTTTTGAGAATTAATTTTGCTAATTTAATCTCCTATGCATGATTAAGGGAAATGATTGCATAGTTGTCTCACTAAAATTAACAGTTGGGTTCTAAATCAACTCAAATAATAAGCTCATCTAACTTTCGTATTCAACAAGTTATTATCTAAATTAATTATGAAAACCCGACTACTAATTACCACTTAGGGTAATATATTCCTAATTCTTAATCTAAGCTTCCATAGTTTCTCATTCCATATTAAGCTTCTTCTCTCGATCCTTCATTTAATACTAAGATAATGCAAAGTTTGGTCATGCTATTACATTCATTCAGCTCAGAAACTACAGCAATAAATATGACAACAAAACCATAACTCAATCATGCCTCATCGACTAAAATAGTTACATTAATTCATAAGAAAAAGAATTCAGCCCATCATGAAAATCACAAAATTCATCATCTTCAAATACTCCAACCCCATCTTCATCAGTATAAGTGAAGTATTTAAGCAACAAACCAAGTAAATAACTAAATGAACTATGAAAAGAAAAGAAGTAAAAGTCGGCTAAGCTAGAAAAGTAACAAGTTCAGTAAACAACAAGAAACAATGTAACAGTTGAATAATAGAGTAAGAAAATAGGGATCGAATGAGTGAGATGTGGTGGTCGCATGCCCCTCTCAAGCTTCCTGCATTAGCTCTCGCCTTCTACTTCAACTTGTTCGCACCAAATGGTCGAAGGCTTGCTCTGCTTCCAACTCTCTGCTATGTTTCTCTCTTCTTCATTGACTATCTCTATTTCTCTTCTCATCTTCCCTTCTTTCTCTTTATCTCTTCTCTTCCGAATAAGTGTCTGTAGAGTCTAAAATAAACTGGGGATTGAATGAATGTTAGCCTATTGTCACCCTCTATTCTTTCTACTTATAGTCTCATTTTAGGTCTAGGGTTTCGAGCTATCCCTCTGTACATGACACGTAACAAGTTGATGAATTAAAGAAAAATGGGTCACGGGAGTGCATGAGGTGGTCACGGGTGTAACATCTCATTTCCATACTAAGGGTAAGAACCCTAGATTTCTATAATTGAGAAAACAACAATGCGAGTTTAGAAAAATGCATTTCATGCTCATTTATAATGTTAGCATACACATACGTGAATTTGATTATTGCACACATTACAATGAATTGTTATACACTCATTTGACATTTTCCAGGCATAAATGATTGCTTTAATGCAATTATAATGTGAATTATGGATTATATGTCTTAAAAATTGAGTGAGAGTGTATAAATAGTGAATTAGAAATTTTGGTGAAATACGAGAATTTTCTGAAATTTAAGGTTTTTTTGGACTAGGAAAAATGTCAAGTGGCAGAATAATTTATAAATGGCAGTAGAAATAAATGTCAAATGACATTAGAAATTTTGATATGTGACATTAAGCTTTAATGACAAGTTTCATTGAAAATTAGGATGAAAATTGGAGAAAAATAGACTAGCTTACTAAAGGAACCAATTAGAGACCACAATAAGATGACAAGTGGCAAGTGACAAGTGTCACGAATTTTTACCCAACTTAAAGACCATCTTATGGTCTTTCACTTGTCCATTTACAACACTTGCTTCTTTTCTTCATCTTCTTCATTTGTTCTCTTCTTCACTCACGACACTCTCTTCTCCAAGCATCAAATGGAACCTTGCTTTCTTCCATTACTAGCCACTTAACTATCTTGCTATCTTCTTCTTGTTGCTAAAAGACCCGACTCATTTCACCTTGAAAGTTGATGATTGTGGGATGCGTGAGAGAAGCTAGTGTTAAGTGTGATTTGAAGACATTGAAGCTAAACAAGTAAGTATAAGCATTACTCTTCTTTATTGGTTGAAATGAAACATGTTTTAATGATAGTTAAGAGTTAAATCATCATAAAATGAGGATGGGTACATGTTAAAATGTGAATGAGAAATGTGAGTAGATTCATGTCTTACTTTTACATGTATGATGATTAATGATCCATAAATTGTTATAGAGATGTTTTTGAGGTAGAATGATCATTATAATGGTGTTTCGAGTAAATTGATGAATGAATGGACATGGTTGATGTCCTATTTTGTGGTTATGATTAATAGTCTTTTATGACTTGTTTTGTGAATTTTTTGAGTTGTAAATTGAAGTGAGAATGAAGAGGAAATGAGGTAGAAAAGATGATTTATGTACAAGATGTGTTAGATGTAAAATGTAGGAAGTTATAAAAATCTGGAAAATTGGAAGAGAATGGCTAGAATATGTTAGCTGTAATAATTCCACTGGATATGCTTATGTATTTTATCCATAACTTGACTTGTAGATATCCAAATGAAATTATTTTTGATTTATATTAAATTAGAGACATATAGATACATTGTTCATGAAGGCATCGAATTCAAATTCTGTCTTTAAGAGTTTCAAAATTTGACTAGAAGTTATGTACTGGGTGCTGAAAATTGATGATGAATATATATATATGTATGTGTTATGTTTTTAGTGTTCTTGATCAATTCTGGACTATAATTTGTTTATGGATGATATTGAGTTGAATTAAAGTTAGAATAATGGGAAAATGATGAGTAATTGAACTAGAAATGATAGACCAATCATAAGGCATTGAATGCAGTAGATAAAGAGTTAGAAATCTGGAAAATATGGATGCAATTGGATATACTTTGGGGAAAGAGGCATAACTTTTTCTATAGAACTCTTATTGATGTCATTTAAGTATTGTTTCGAAGAGGACTTCAAATTCTACAACTTCTATGAAGACCCCGAGAAGAGATTTTGCTGTCTAGAGTGAGCCATCGAGGATGGTCCACTCATTGAGTTCACAAAACTCAACCCAAAAATTGCAATATTTTTCAGGCTTAGAGAAGATCTCCAGATAGACAAATTGGAGTATAGCCATTGCATTCGAGTAAGAGATAAAGGTCGGAATCAGTTTATGTCTGCATTTGTACTTCTTTAATTTTTGTATCAAATTGTGTATTCCGCAATTATTGTATCATGTATATTTGAAAAATTCTGTTTGAAATAACTTTCCAAACTGGAAATGTTTGCTTATGATGTTTTAATGGATGAGACAAAAGAAAGCGTCAATGTCAAGCTAGAACTTTGGAGGGATATGCTAAAGTCAAATGGTTGAGTAAGAATAAGAATAAGCACTTAGAGTGTAACTTTTGTAGCCATAGGGTGGCTTCTGATGTAGAGGTAAGGATTGGTTCATAAGTTATATGATAAATGTGAAATGCATCGTGTTTTAGGGTATAGTTTGATATGTGTTTATCTGTTTATTTGATTGTTTAGTATGAATTATTTGTGTTTAAGTGTTTTTATAGGTTAGTATAAGCATTTGAGCTTAATTATTATGTTTTGAGGCACCTTGATATGTTTGTTAGTATTTCAAGGTCAACAGCAAGAACAGAGAAGGTTCAGAGAGACTTGGACCGAAACAACGGCCCACGATCATGGCCTTCCTACCACGATCGTGACAGAAGCATAAGACTTGGCCCACGATCATGGCCTGCATTGGGCAGACGCCCAGACTTATAGAAAAGTCGAGTTTTGAGAATGCTTTGGACCTTTCGACTTCGAAAAAACCTTAGGGCGCCCAAAACACATTAAGTATATAAAGAATGAGACAAAAGAGAGGAGGAGCTTCTTGCATCAGCCACCATCACGAAACCTTAAGGAGAGTTCATTGAGAGATTGAGAAAGAGACAAAGGAAGAGAGACTTGGAGAAGAAGCCTACACAAAGTACTTCCCAGAATAGGAGGTTTCCCGTCGTTGCTACCTCCATCATCCATTCAGATCTATTTTCTATTGTATTTCCATTTTTATCTATTTATAAAATTGAAATAGCTATTGAGATATGATTTATGAATGTTTAGGATTGTCTAAACTCACCTTCGGGTTATTTTTATCTTTGATTTAATAAAAATCTAATTGTTTATGTGAATTGGATTCATTGTGATTAATTTCAACATTTTTATAAATCAGTAATAGATTGAGAGGGTGAACTGATGAAAAATAATTAAATTAGGCTAACAAAAGTTAGGTAATTTAATAAGAACGAGAAATCAATTAAATCGGTAATTGTATGATAAGAGATCTCACATAGGTTTCGATAGTCTAGTGGAAAACTTTATATCTAATTAGGGTTTGGATAAATTGTGAATTGAAAATTTGCAATTTTCTATAATCTGATTAAGGTTTATAATTTAGAACTTTTGGTTATAACTCGAGAGAGAGTAACCAACCCTAGGATAGTCTAGGACCAATAATCCGACATTTCATTAATTAATTAGGTTAGTTTTGATGATAGGTAAAAATTTCCCCTTTCTTTTAATTGGTAAATCCTTAGGTTGATTCTTAGTATGTTCATTGCAATTTGCTGATTTGTTAATATTTCGTGATTAATTATTAAGTTGAATTGGTTGATTGAATTGCATTATTGTTTTAGCTTAGTTACAGTTAAATTTTTGCACTTTGTTTCGACCTTAGAGTTTAGGATTAGATTAACCCTCTTCATGGGATCGACACCTTAGACACTACTCGAACGACTCGTACATTTGCGGAATATCGAGGTTAAAATATTAAAACTACATATATCAGAAAATCGCGATCATTATACCACATAAAGATTCTTTTAAGTATTTAGGATCTATTATCCAAAGCAATAGAGAAATTGATGAAGACATAGTTCATCGTATCAGATTAGGGTGACTTAAATGAAGAAGTGCATTAGGAGTGTTATGTGACAAGAAGATGTAAACGATCTAGAAGGGGGGGATGAATAGATCTTTCAAACTTTTCCGAATAATTCTACAATAAAATTAGAAGTCAATTCACACAAAAAACAATTCAATAAAAAACAAATGTAAAGAGTAGAGAAGAAGGGCAAACACTGTTTTTATAGAGGTTCGGTGCTAAGACCTACGTCCTCT
>JANKOE010000004.1:43227902-43240498 GCA_026284465.1 Erythroxylum citrifolium
CAACCAAACAGGTTTTTGTTTGTATTTGAAAGAAAAACATAAACAAAAAAACTGAAAACGGAAACCGAAAACTACAATAGAAAAACAGAAGTAGAACCAAACGGCCAAAGTTTACAAATTGATGCAGAATGGGTCAAATTTGAAGATACCATTAATAGCATTTATGTAATAAAAGAAATCACAATAAATGTAACGAATACAGTACTAAATTTAGTACTCCCTCTAATTTATAATAAGTGTCGTTTTAGAAAAACGCACGCTTATTAAGAAAGCTAATGAAATTATAGATATACACTTATTAATACTCCCATAAAGTTACATCGTGACCCCCGTTTTGTAATCTTTGTAATTAAGATAAAAGAGAAACTAAAGGCTAATTTTTGAAGTAAAATTATAAACATGCATACAAAGTCAAAAATGACACTTATTTTGAATAATTAAAATGTATCTGAAACGACACTTATTATGAATCGGAGGGAGTATTGAATTAGATTTTATCACGGTATTGCACGGATACTGCTTAATATTGGATGCTATTTTCGGTAATTTTTTAAATTTATGAAATAGTCCTTAAATTTTTTAAAAATTACAAAATAATCTATTGTCATATTGTATAGTTGTAATGTATATTTTTAACCCTGTCTACAAAAATCATAATAATAAATAATAATTACAATTTTAATTTAATTTATAAATTTAATTTAATAATTATTAATAAATATATTAAATTCCAAATATATAAATTTCAAATAAATTTTGATTTAATAATTAAAAAAATATATAAATAAATACTATTTTATAAATAATAATTTTTACATTATTTATTTTAAAAAATAAAATATTTTTATTAATACTTTAGTAATAAATATTATATAAAAATATTTAAATAAATTTAAATAAAAATAATTTATTTTTAAGTTTTATTTAATTTATAATTATTATTAGTAATAAAAATATAATAAAAATAAAAATTTACAATAATTATACAAATTGAAGTAAATAAAATAATTAATTAGAAAAACTTTGAAAATAGGGGGAGAAGGAGAGGTAGGAGAAAAGGAAGGAGATTTTAAAATTTTTTGAAACAAACCCCCATATTTTTTAAAATTTTTGATACTAGCAAGTATTCGACAGTATTTTAAATATTGACCTATACTAACCAGTATTATCTAAAATAGGCCAATACTAACTGATATTTAAACTTTGTATAACTGACACTTTATTTTGTACCAATTTTAACTCGGTACAATACTACTAGTACAAAACGGTATTCATTTCCTTGCAAGAACCTTAAAAGTTAACGGAGGGTGGGGAAAATGAAATAGGAAGTTCTGTTAATGACGTCATCAATATAAAATATTTGTAATGCACAAAAAAATAGTTGACATCATAAAAATTTCCGTACTGGGGCAGCTAGTTGCCGCTTGCACTGAAAGGTCATTGCAATCAGGCTAGGGTCTAGCCCAAACCCACCCATGTTTCGACCTCTCGGAGGCGGGCTAGGACATCTACAGGCCTGCCCTTTTGAACCCAATATTCTCTGCTGCCATACTACAACACCGTCATGGTTCCGGTTCCATTGTAGAACAATTGGGCTTGGTGGTCAACACTGTGACCACACTCTGATGCCAACCAATTTATCGATTCGCCCGCCTCCACTAATCTGAATCACTTTCCATGCTCTCCATTCCTTTTAGTCCCCTTCGTTTTTGCTTCATTACGACAAAAAGAAATTGTTAATTATGATGCATTAACTGTTTAATTTGATAATCAATAATCCAAATTACGTATTCCTGACTATGAGGAAAAAAAAACTATTAAAAAGTAGAGGTTTGATAAATACACAAGGATAATCAAAATCCACGTTCCCAACGACAACGTTAACCATTCCCTACAAATATGCTTTTGAGCAACTCAACTTTCAACAAAAGAATATCTTCAGTTTTTATATAATATTTTTATGTTTAATGGGGTAAATTTCATAGTTTAAATTAAGACCCATCTTTGGTAACAGGAATTATTCTTCATGTGATAACGATTTTGTATCACGACTTATGCCAAATCCAAATAAAAAAGATGAATGATGTTAAGAGGGCACAGGTTTAGCTGGCTAAAATATATTGTAACAAAATGGGAGCATTGAGGCGTGAGAATGGTGCATATACTAAAGTAATAAATGCATTTAGTGGCAACATGTCAAAGATGAGGCTAAGAAAGCCGATAACAATTGTATGTATAAGAGTTAAATGCGATAGAAGCTTAACATTAATCACACATTAATAGATGACAAGAAAAAATAAAAGTAAAAAAGATACAGAAACAAGTGGGCTCTTCTGTAGGTGGAGTCTTAGTATTAATAATAATAGTAATAGTAATAGTAATAATTGGAGGGTGAGGCAATCATCCATTAATTAATTTATTTTAAATATAAAAACAGGAAGTGCGATGTCTAGCCAAGTGGGGTTGAGACCTTGGGATGAGTTACCAAAGATCCTATCATATATATATATATATATATTACATACTATGTTACAGAACACAAACACAAAGCACATACCCCTTGTAAAGTAATAATTAACTTACCTTCTTAACGCTTTTCTTTTCTCTAACCTCATACCGACTCTTGGTCAAGTCAGACAGCCACATCCCTGGAAAACAATACTGCCCCCACAATAACATATTGAATTAATGAACTTACCTTTTTAGAATAAGATATTATTATTATTTAATAAAAGTGGCAAAATCAAGAGAAATATAGGTAAAAGACACAAATGGGCATGTTACCTGAAGAGATTTGTCCACAAGCTTAGGCCTCTTTTTGGGTCTCTGAGGGAGTTTAGTGCCTCTCATGGCAAAGAAATCATCCTCTTTCTCCTTCCTGGACAAACTTAGGTTGATTCTAGGCCATTCCATAACTTTCTGTCCTGCTCCTCCGCCACTGCTATTATTACTATTTGTTGTTGTAGCAGTAGCAGTAGTTGCTTTTGCTTGACAAGAATCAACTTGATTACTATTGTTATTATTTGCCTGCTTCTTGTCATTTGTAGAGGTCGGCGGCGGGGGAGGAGCTATTTTCCGATCGATTTTCTCGGGAGAGCGCTTAACGGCAGCCTTAGATCTAGACGGAGGACGGCTACTAGCGCCAGAAGCGGACCCACTTCCACCAGCCGATCGCTTCTCTACATTCCTGGTCATCGCACCCAAATCAACCGTAACCGATTGTCAATGTAATGTCTCTCTCTGTTGCTTTCGGTTTAGTTCCTCTCTCCTTTAGAGATATATTAAAAAAAGAGAGAGAATAAAACATACAACAAATGTATGAAAGAGTTAAATTTGTTTTTGAAAAATTTTCAACTGTGTTTGGACTTGTACTCGCTCCTTCCTACGATCTCATCTCATTTGCCTAAAACAACCCCAATTCAATAAATCCAAATTAACTTACAAAGCAGGAAAAAATGGGTCTTCTTCTCCCACTCCCAGGGGCATAAAGGTAACATTGGAAAGAATTGGGGCAAAATCAATCAAGGACGTGAGTTAGATTAGATCGTATAAAGAGTAAAGACCCTAATAACAAATTTCGAAACCTTTCGGTCTTGAGGATCACCATCCGTGTGGCGTAGACGAGGACATGTAATTATAATTATATTTAATAAATCTAATTACCGCAAAAACAAAAACTCAAAATTACAGAGCAACCGACAAGAAGAAAAGGGATAACTACCGGTGAGTGAGGTTACGATGGAACGTTGCTCCGCCATTACACTGTTGCTGCCGTCGAGGCGGTGGTGGCATCATCTCCATCCTCCTTGATTCGTCGATGTGCAACGATCGGATCTCCGACCTCGAGAATCTGGCACGCTTCTTTTGCCCCCATTGTAAGAGGACGTCGCTAGAGCCTCCTCGGATGGGGCTGGTGGCGGTTTCCGGTGAGGGATGGTCTAGAGTTCTTGATGGGGATCTGAATCTCAGGGTTTTAGCTTCGAGGCTGTTAGTTGTTGCTGTTGTTGTGCTTGTGGTGGTCTCGGCATTTGGTTTCTTGCCGTTGCTTAACGGAATCCAGTCTGGGCTTACTCTCTGATACCTGCAACAATCGTTGGCTGAAAACTAATGGAATTCAATTTAACTAAGATTAAGAAACATTCACAAAGATTGGGTTTTTGGATCAGTTTGTCATCTGAATCCTACATTGTTCACTTTCTGGAGATAACTGAAAGTCTGAAACTGTGTGCCATATACAATTTAAGATTAAAAGGGTGAGGTTTGAGGAGCTAATCTCTGGGTTAGGAATTGGTGCTGTATCTCGTCTTGCCTTGTCTAACATGCAAATCAAAATCATCTAAAAAAGACACAGTTCAACCTAAACACGCAAAACAAAGGCCCAATCTCAACATCTTCATTAATCAACCTCTTTCAGTTAACAGACGCATCACTTAGATTATCATGTACAAGTAGTTATAGCGTTGACCAAAGCCTAGAAGATGTAAAGCTTGGTCTAATCTATTGTTTTAATACATCAAATCACTGAGAAAGAGAGATATCAGAGGAACCAAATAAGCAGAACAGAACATTATACAGACCTCATCATTATAAGCAGAAGGAGGAGGAGAAGAAGCAACAAGCGATGCGAATCTTTGAGGATATCAAATTGGGAAGGACAAAAACAAGGATCGAATCATAAGGTTTAGCTTTCGCCAACAACAATAAAATTGAATCTTTATGTTCATAATCGTTGGCCAACAGAGAAAAACCCAATTCAAGAACCAGCAACTGAGTGTCAGAGGGATGATGCAATCTAAATAAAACAGAGAAGAAAGAATATGTGGATGACGAGGTGGAGAAGTTGAAAGAGTGAAAGAAGGAGAAAGGAAGAGTGACTTAGAGATGGATAGAAGAAAGCTGAGAAGGAGATATGTCTCTCCTATATGTATTTTCTAAGGTACAAATAAATGAGTATGCTAATGTGGGTGGCACTGGTAGTGCTTGTGTACGTTGTTTACGTTCTAGGTTTTTCGTTGTCTTAATTTTGGTTTTTCTAAATATGCTCTTATCTCCATTCATTCATTAACAGTGATTCTGTGCTCTTCTTAATCTTGTAAAACATACTTTTAAATTCATAATTTTTGCCAACTGATATTTTGTTTACTTTTCTTTTCATTTTTTAGTATTATAATTTCAAGATAATTTGCTTTAATCTTGGAAAGAGGGACACATATGCTACTTATTTTGTAAAATAACAAATACTTTTTTTGAGGTAACTGAAATCAGAATTATAATGTTTAACTGGCTTAAAGATTTCATATTTTATATATTTTAATCATAATTGCATTCTTAATATATAGGTATTATTTACCACATATTCTAAGACGTAACCTTTGTTCTATTGTAAATTTTTTTTAGCAATTTAACAATTTATTTAACTTAATGTCAGCACTGTTTAAAACATAAGATAGTAACTATGAAAAAAAACAAACCAATACCACTAAGTGGTTAATACTAAGATTGCACAAAATCCCTTACGGGGAGTACAGGCCTGAGATCTTCTGTCTCCATTTTTGTGTACCTATCCTGTCTCATCAGATCCAAACCATCCATTTGTATGGGTCCCACATAAATAGATGGCTTGGATCTAATGGAACAGAGTAGGTACACAAAAATGGGGACAGAGGATCTATGCTCGGGAGTACTACCTCATATTTACCTAATCCTTAATTATAGCACCTAGAAGTAACATACTATTTAAACAATAGCACCTTGTAGCTCTCCTAAGTCACTAATGGGTTTGGGAAGAAACTAATTGAGTAGGAATGTAAAACAACTGCTTGGTAACGTATTATTATTAGATGAACAATATTTTTATATCCAAGTTTTAAGTATTACTCTATACTTTTATTATGAAAGGAATGAAAGTTATTCTTCTAAAAAGAAAAGCGTCACATGCATGACAAAAAGTGTCATTGGTAGTGACACGAAGTATCATGGGTGAGTGACAAGAAGCGTCACGGGCGAGTAACACTTCTTTTCTTTTTTTCTTTTTAAGACACTTCTTTTCTTTTCTTTTTTTAATTATTTCTATATAATAATTATCTATATAATATAAATCTATGTATAATAATGATCTAAATATAATAATTTATTGTAAAATAATGAAAATAATTCAAAATTTTGAATTATTAATTATTTTATCAAAAATATGAATTATTTTTTAGAATTGCTTTTTTTTCACATTCCATTTCATTGTAATTTTACATTTAATTAGATTACAAAGCATGATTAAATTGTATTTTGAGGACATTATGTAGCCAATGATATGCTGATGCAAGCAAATGCTAGAACATTTTTTTCTTTAAGAGCTATTGGAAAAAAATACCGCAATATACTTGATTTTAAACATTATATTGTCATAAATGGTGCATAAATTAAATATAATTAATTAAAATATATTAAAATTTGATGTAAAAGAAAA
The DNA here is from genome assembly GCA_026284465.1 of Erythroxylum citrifolium. Taxonomy (NCBI): domain Eukaryota; kingdom Viridiplantae; phylum Streptophyta; class Magnoliopsida; order Malpighiales; family Erythroxylaceae; genus Erythroxylum; species Erythroxylum citrifolium. Next base: position 43,234,366 of record JANKOE010000004.1, read on the forward strand.
TTTTAACAAATTTTTATTTCTCAAGATATTTAACAAACTAATCACTATCAATGATAATGGTAATCATGTTTTCGTCCAAACCAACCATCATAATTATAATAATTATATACATTCTTATTCCTCACCATATTCATTATAAATCCTATTACCATTGCCCCATGTGAACTAAGCACCCCTAAGTCATCTGGGAACTAGTGTTTTACTCCAATCATGGTTATCATTTATTGTTTGTCTCAACTCCTATTCATAATCTTCCTTTAGTCTTCATTTCTGTCGGCCCTTTGAGCCTTCTTTCTTTTTAAAAGTGTTGTTCTGGAGCAATTACTTCGAGCAAGGATGTTAAATGTTTTTGCTTTGTTTTTTTATTCACTCATTTCCTCTTCTATTCTATCTTCCTATATGCTCACTCCTTCTTCGCTCTTTCTCTTTTATAGGCTATTATCTGTAATAAATGGTAGATGTTTGGGTACCAAATGCTTAAGCCCATTTTGATTATTACTATGAAATTATCTCCTATTATGTTTGCTTAAAGTACAATTAGCCTCGTCAAATTCATGGAAGTTATCATTCGTTCATTTTAGCTTTCGTACCCATCATTAGTCGCTGTAAGATTAATTTTATTGATGTTGGAGCTATAGCCATGGTTGTGAATTCTAGCGTTTCTGTCTAAGATTTAACTAGTTTAACTTTGACGCCTCAATAATTTCCATACTGCAGCCACAATATTTCTCTGCCAATATTAAGGCTAATAATTGAGGAAGATATTAAATAAAAATGAGCCTAACTACACTCTTTCCATGCTTAACGCTAAAGGACATAAAGAAGGAGTTACTCCCTTAACTAAGCCTTGAGCTTTCATACTAGTTGATCATTAGTTTTAGCTATATTTTTAAAATTTCTCACGTTTCTTTTATTCCAAATAGAGTATATTGTGAATCTCAAGCAAGTGGATTTTATTCTGACTTAGATAAGGAAATAATACAGTTAAGAATGGTTTGAGACTAAAAACTTCTTGACATTAAGGGGTAGAGGAACTTGTCATCATTCTAGATGGCTTTAGAATAGCAGCATAAGAAGAATAAGTTCTGTAAGGATTTAGGTTATTGAATACACAGGGTGCATCTATTATGGATGTTAAGGAATAAAAGTTTATCATAGCTATTAACCAAAGGAAAGTAGATGCTTTTAGTTGCAGATCCTTGCTACATATTATTTTAGCCTATGGTTGATGTAGGAGTTGAGGACTAAGGAGTTTCCTATAAGATGAGTTGGTAAACCTTCCCAATAAGTGTTTATCCAAACGTATGAATAAGGACTAGGATTTTCAAAGTTTCTTAAGAAGTCATCTTTCCATTCCCTATTGTTAAGTATTGATTCCACCTTGCTATATTTAGGAAATTGAAGGATCAAAGACTCTATAAGAGGGGCATGAACTACAGGAACAACTGAGCACCAATTATCATACCATAGTGATGCATATTTCTCATCCTTATTTTATAAATGATGCTTGACCATAAAAAGTCTCTTAGGTTATGCAACTAGTTCATAACCATGACGTGTTGGCATTACTCTCCATCCCCCATAAGTTTCTACTTTTGAAAAAATATATACGAATTCACTTAGCCCATAATGCTTCCCTATTTGAAAGGATTCTTTGTATATGTTGCACCCCAACACTTTTTTAGTAATTCTCAATGGTTATATACCTAATTCCCTATCAACCTTTGGTTTCCAAATAATATCCCAACTGACTTTGTAGTATAATCTTGATGTATCATCTCTATTTCATAAGAATTTCTTAAATAACATCTTAATGCGTTTGATGACCCCTTAAGAAAAGAAAATATAAGCAAACCAGTAAGTTTGTAAGGATTTTAATATTGTTTTGATGAGTGTCATCCTTCCTATGAAGGAGATAATGCTATAGTATTTCAGTTAAAGATCATTCTCTAGATCTTTTCTCGTAATAGAGTGCAATCTTTATAATTCAATCTCTTGGTATAATTAGGAAGTCCTAGGTAGGTAAAGGGGTACTTATATTTTTTTTTTGAAAAATTGAATATATTAAGCCTTAAAGGCATTTGCAAGTGTTTCCAAAAAGTACAACTTTTTTATCACCTTATACTAATGACAATTAAGGAATACAAAAATTTTAATTGAGGGCACAATCGAGTAATAGGAATCTACAAATTCCAATAGGAGAGGAGGTATTGCTTGTGCTAAAGTTTCTACTATTGTAAGTTGATTTGTAGCCTAATTTGTTGTACCAATTGTTTACAAAATTTCTCCATATGAATGCTTTTATCTTGAAAGTTTTTGAAATTTCTCTCATCATATGTTGTTGTGACTATTAACGATAATGCTATCTAAAAGAATTTGTTAGTGTTTAACATCTAGATCTAGTTGCTGCCCAAGTTGTCTAAAGCAACAACTAACATGCATCTGTTGAGAAGCTCTATCCAAATATCTCTAATGTATTCTCATTTGAGGAATAAATGCTCAATAGTTTCCTTAACACCTTTACATAAACAACACCAATTGGTAAGATGTGTGTATTTGGCAATTCTATTGATTTTTCTTAACCTGCTTTTCATAGAAATCCATAGAGTAAATGTTGATCGAGGTGTAAGATAACTTGACCAGATGGCTTTGGTCCATGTCAGCTTGGGAAGATGTTTGAACATTAACTTATTGGAAGAAGAATTAGAGTATTTACCATCATTTGAATGTCTCGAAGTGTATTTTTCAATTTCTGCATTGCAGTGAGTGCCATAGATTTCATTAGCAAGTGAAATGGGAAGTGTTGTATTCTAAAATATTTCTTTATTGTGTACTGATGCGGCTATTGAAGCATTCAAGGGAATTGAATTCCTTTAGGATCTAGCAATATTGGAATTGATCAATGGTCCCATGACAACCAATTATCATACCAAAAACTAGTGGCTTTCCCATTAACTATCAAAGTAATAAAGTTAGTCTTATAGCTGTCCCTCAGCTTCAAAATGGACTTGAGAATAGTAGAGGCGAAGTGAGAACAATTTATTGCCCAAATGCTCCTATTCTTGATGTAGTAAATGTGGCTCCATTTACACCAAAGGGATTGCTTGTTATCCATTATTCTCCAAAGTCTTTTGGTAAGCAAGATTGAATTCATGGTTTTAATAGGACAAATCCCTAAACCACCTTGATTCCTAGGTGTGCATACTTCTTTCCATTACACCATAGTTTTGTAGTTTTTCTCCTTGCTGCCAGTCTATAGAAATTTATTGAACATGTTATCAATGGCTTTCTAGATTGTACCTGGAAATGCTAAGTGGGTAGCCCAATAATTGTTGATGGAGTTGAGGATAGAGTTAATGTGTTGAGCCCTTCCTACCCTTGATAAATGTTTAGAGTCCAAGATGAAATTTTGGGTCGTATTTTATTAAGCATCTTAGTATAATCCCTTGCTTTTAATCTATGTGGAGAGATGGGAATGCCTAACTATTTCATTAAGAAATATTGTAGCTAAAAATTAGTTAAGGTTGAAATCAGATGTCGAAGATCTGAGGCACTCTTGGATAGGAATCTATTGCTTTTGGAATATTTGACTTGTAATCTTAAGGCTCTTTGGAAGATCTTTAAAACTTTCATCAATATAGGGGCAGAGCTAGTATAAGTTTTTGAGAGTAATATCAGATCATCTACAAAATAAATACTTGTTAGTTTAAATTTGCCACAGTGAGAGTGATATTTGAAGTTCTTTATCCTTGTGACTACATTCTCAATGATCTTATGGAGAGCTTCCATCACTAAGGCAAAGATGTATAGAGATAAAGGATCTCCTTGCTTAATCCCTTTACAACTTTGAAAAACCCTGATAGGTTGTCCATTTAGCAAGATGCTGTGTGAAGAAGTCATTAAACATTGCTCAATCCATTGTATGAAGAATTTTAGAAATCCCATAGATTGTAAGATATTTATGATAAAGCACCAATCAACATTTTCATATGCTTTTCTGAGATCAATTTTTATACAACAATTCGGTTTGCTTTTCCTCTTTGAGTAATAGGTAATTAGTTCTTGAAGTATCATAATATTATCACCAATTATTCTGCCAGGTATATATGCACCTTGAGTGTGGATAATGTGTTTACGAAGAATTCCCTTGAGCCTTTGAGCTATAATTTTAGAAATGATGTTGTAAAATGAATTACAACAAGCAATAGGTCTGAAATTAGAGAAATTGTTTAACTCACCATTCTTTGGAACTAGAGTTATAAAGGCCCTATTGATCTCTTTGAGGAGAGTACCTTCATTGAAAATTTCCATAACAACTTTTGAATCTATATTATCAGTGAGAGATCAAGTTTCTTGAAGAAGTTTACATTAAAGTTGTCAGGACTAGGAGCTTTATAAGGATGGAGCAGTGTAATTCTTTCTTTGATTTCCTGCAGTGATATAGGTCTGGTTAGTTGTGTTAAATCTTTTGGTGAGATAAAGTCTTGTAGAATCATTTTGAGGAATTGCTTAAATGTGTGAGCATCAGAAGGTCTGCTCATAAGCTCATTGAAATATTCATAAGCCCCTTATATAAGCTTGGATTGAGTATCTAGAGTCAGATTGTTATGTTAGAGTGAGACGATTTTGTTTCTAGCATTCCTTTAGACTATGGCCGTATGGAATACCGAAGTGTTCCTATCTTCATGTTTCATCGATTCCACCCTTGCTCTTTGTTTGAATAGGGAATAATCAAATGACAATGCCTGATATTAATTATGTAACGCTTCCCTTTCTTTATCTTCAATTCTTTGATTTCCAAGATTGGTGTATAGAAGCTATTGTATGGTTTCTAACTCCCTTTACGCTATATTGATAAGGTGGTGTGTGTTGCCAATATTGACACTATATATCATCTTCATCTCCTACTTGACTAGTTGCATTATCTTTGAGTAAATAAACTGCTTAGATCCTCTAATGTTGGATCTCAATGTAGTCCATAATCCTTTGTCGAAGCCAGCCAATTGCATCAGGAATTCATTGAACCTGAAAGGATAAACACATGTTTCTATAGTTAAAGAGGTGAGAATGTGAGCATGATCAGATAAGTAATTAGTAGCAAAATTTGAAAAGCAATTAAGGAACAAGTTCATCCATCTTAAATTTGCCACACTTCTATCCAATTTCTTCTTTATCATATTAGAACCTAATTTTTTATTGGTCCCTGCATAAAAGCAACCTCCTATTGGTATATCAGTGCACTAAGCTTCTTCTATGCAATTTTCAAGTTCCATGTATGGATTACAAATTAACCTTGAACCTTCAACTTCTTTAACCTTAATATGGAATTAAAGTCACCTCATAACATCCATGGGGTAGTATTAGAATTAACAAATTCCTTGACGTGGTTCCGTAGAAAATTTCTTTAATAAACACTATTATATAGATATATAGAAAAGACATAATTTTTGATTGAGCTGTCCAAGGCATATTTCTAAATGAACCATTTGATCAGTCATACTAGATGAGATAATAGTTAAGGCATTGGAATTATATTGCAACATCCTAATACCATAGGGTACATACCCAAACTTCTAGGAACGTAACCTATGATAATGGTATGTTAGAGCAAAAATAATTCTAACTTACATATGGCATCAACTAACATCATTTAAAAGTCAGTAAATTTTAAAACCATTCATTGTATTTATCCACAAGATTTACACTATTTCCTTTAGACAAATAATTACATAACCTCATACAGGTTCTAACAAAAGCTATAAAATACAAGACTCAACACTCCTGGGGCTAGCTGATAGACCAATGAGCTATAATAAAATCTAAAAGGTCCTTTAGTCCTATCTAAAGAACTAGGTCTCCTGTTTCATACCTGAAAAACTACGTTGCAATTTTTATGAGTTTTGCGAACTAAATGAGTGAACCATCATTGATGATATCACCGGATCACATACACTTAATATACATTTCACAGACACTCATTCAAATCATAAACACATTCCAGATGTTCACACTGTAAGTGTAAGTCGACTTGTCACATGTGTAAGTCGACTTATGCCTGCTCGGTACTGATAAGTCGCCTTGTCCATTGGTGCAAGTCGACTTATGAGTGTACAGTACCTTAAGATTGTTAGAG
>JANKOE010000004.1:43267606-43278170 GCA_026284465.1 Erythroxylum citrifolium
ACAAATAGTTAATTAATAACATTTATAAAATATAATATAAAATCATTTGTAGCTATCAATAAATGTCATATTAAACTTGACAATAACATGTCAAAACTGTTACTAAAACATCATATCTTTAGTAACATGGGTTGTCATAGCATACTCATTAGTGTTACCATTCATATTTAATAACGCTTATCACCTATTACCGTATTTCATTTTTGTTGTAGTGTATGGTGTTGAGGGTAGGAAAACAAAGAGAAGTTCAGATGGTTTTTGGTGAAGGAATAGATAATAATGCACTGTTAGCTAATACTGGTGGTGGTATAAGAAAGTTGTAGATGGGGGAGGAAAACAGTCCAAACAGAAGTTGGGGAATGGTGATAAGAGTGACTTGTTTTGTAACTATTGTAAGAAGAATGGCCATTTAAAGGAGAATTGCTTTAAACTCATTGGTGTACCCGATTGGTACAAGGAGTTGCAAAACAAAAGAGGGAAAGGGACTGTGAAATCTAATACTGCTAATACAGTACATGATACTAATTCATTTACTGTAGATAGTAGTAAATCAGTTATGGATGGTTCTGTTACTAATCATAATCCTCCACTATTTGAATTGATTCAGCAAGAGTTGCTGAAACTGGTTAAGAACAAGGCCCTCATTGATCCTCTCATGGTAAACCTTGCACAGCTCTCAGATTTTGCAGGTACACTTCCTTTATTAGCCCTTTTTAGTCTTGATGGTCTAGATTTATATTCTTGGATAATAGATACAGGAGCTTCTAATCACATGTGTGTGGATGTCTCTTTGTTAACCAAACCTATTATTCCTGCCAAATACATACCTGTTTATCTCCCTGATGGTACTCAAAATCGGGTCCATCACATTGGTGATGTTGTGTTACCAAATGACATTATCTTAACCGATACCGTACATGTTCCTTCTGCTTTCTGTGAACAAACTTGCTAGATCCTCATCTATTACCTTTACATTCTTTCCAAATCACTGCATTTTGCAGGACCTGAAGACTGATCGTATTTTGGCAGTGGGAAAGGTTATAGGAAAATTGTATATCCTTGATAAGGATTCTTTTAAGGCAAATACAGTAGCAAAATTTTCATTGTGTAGTATTACATGTGCTGCCAATAATGTACAGTCTATGTCAACATACAAACTTTGGCATGAACGCCTAGGACATGTTTCTGATGTTGTACTTAGACATGTAATTCCTTTTGATAATAAAAGTGTTGAAGAGAGTGAAATTTGTGATGTTTGTCCACTTGCCAAACAATCTCGGTTGAAGTTTCCTCATAGTCACATTCATACTGTTTCTATTTTCAGTTGATTCATGTTGACATATGGGGACCCTATAGTCAACATACTCTTTCTGGGGGTAAATTCTTTTTAACAGTAGTGGATGATTTTAGTCGAGCAACTTGGACTTATTTCATGGCTCATAAGTGTCAAGTTCTCAAATGTTTGGACAGTTTTTTTAAGATGGTTAGGACCCAATTTCATAAATCAGTTCAGATAGTCCGAACAGATAATGGGGCAGAGTTTTTGAGTGGAGACTGTCAGAAATTGTTTACAGATTTGGGAATTTTACATCATAGGTCTTGTGTCTATACACCTCAACAGAATGGGGTTGTGGAGAGGAAACACAAACATTTGTTACAGATAGCTAGAGCTCTCATGTTTCAGGCTTCTTTACCTAAACGGTTTTGGGGTGAGTCCATTCTTACTGCTACATATCTCATTAATAGGCTTCCTTCCCCACTTCTCAAGTGGAAAACCCCTTATGAGATTTTATATGGTTATCCTCCTAAGTATGATCATATGAAATCTTTTGGTTGTTTATGCTTTGCTACAAATGTTAAGCCTCATAAGGATAAGTTTGATCCGAGAGCATCCAAATGTGTTTTCTTAGGATATAGTGCCGGACAAAAAGGATACAAGTTATTTGATATCACTTCTGGTTCTTTTCTAGTTTCTAGAGATGTTGTTTTTCATAAAACTACTTTTCCTTTTCAGTCCTTATCTCTTGCACCCGTGAATATTCCACTTCCTTTAATTTCTTCTGATCAATATTCTGATGTTTTGAATGACCATTCTTCTGCTCCTACCTTCCCTCCTTCCCACACTGATTCAACTTCTCCTGCTCTTCCTGCTTCTCCTTCTTTGCCATGTCCTGTTGTTCCTACTCCTCCTCTGCGTAGGAGTGGAAGAGTTCCAATTAAACCAGCATGGCTTACTGATTTTGTCTCTCATGCCACTACAAACCACTTTCCTCCTCCTATTGTTCCTTCCTCCAGCTATTCCCTTCCTACTTTCCCTTTTATTCCTACACCTCATTTGTCTTCCACATACATGTCTTTTCTAGCTAATGTTTCTGTTATTGAGGAACCTCAGTCTTATCATCAAGCTAAGGTTCATGATCATTGGATAAGGGCAATGCAGCTGGAGTTGGCTGCATTAGAATCTAATCATACTTGGGAATTGACTTCTTTACCTGCTGGTAAGAAAGCCATTGGTTCCCGATGGGTTTTTAAGGTTAAGCTTAAGCCTGATGGGTCAGTTGATAGATATAAGGCCAGGTTAGTGGCCAAGGGGTATCATCAAATTGAAGGTGTAGATTTCACTGACAGCTTTTCTCCTGTTGCAAAAACTGTCACTGTTCGTATATTGTTAGCTGTAGCTGCTCAATTTTCCTGGCCTATACATCAATTAGATGTTAATAATGCGTTTTTGCATGGACATATTGATGAGGAAGTTTATATGCTTCCTCCCGATGGGTATACTGCAGCTGGTCCTAATCAGGTTTGCAAGCTTAATCGATCTTTGTATGGTTTGAAGCAAGCCTCCCGTCAGTGGAATTGTGAATTCACTAAGCGTTTGCTTTCTTATGGTTTTCTTCAATCTCAACATGATCATTGTTTGTTTATTAAGTCTACTGGTCTCCATTTTGTGGCACTGCTGATCTATGTAGATGATATATTGTTAACTGGACCTTTTGTGGATGTTCTGGCTGATGTTAAACAGTTTTTAGCTTCTGCATTTTCTGTGAAGGATCTTGGTCCTGCCAAGTATTTTTTGGGGTTGGAGATTGCTAGGTCTTCCACTGGTTTGTATGTGAATCAACATAAGTATGTGCTTGATTTATTGTCTGATGCGGGTTTGACTGGTGCCAAACCAGTGTGTACCCCATTGCCTAAGGGCTTGAAGTTCTCGGTTGATTCTGGATCTCTCTTGGAGGATGTGGGCCGATACCGTAGGTTGGTTGGTAGGTTGTTGTATTTGGGATTTACTCTTCCTGATATCACTTTTGCAGTTCAGCAATTGAGTCAGTTTGTGACTGCTCCATGTCAGGCTCATTGGGATGCTGCTATGCATCTGTTGAGATATTTGAAGGGTTGCCCTTCTAAGGGTATATTTTTTCCTGCTTCTGTTGTTTCTTCTCTGCCTGCTGATTCTTCTCCTTGTTCACTTGTTGCTTATTCTGATGCTAATTGGGGTTCATGTGTGGATACTTGTCGTTCTATTTCGAGTTTTTGTGTGTTTTTGGGCCATTCTTTGGTTTCTTGGAAGTCTAAGAAACAGGCTATGGTTTCTCGATCTTCGGCTGAAGCTGAGTATCAGAGTATGGCGTCCACTGTTTGTGAGTTGTTGTGGATTTCCTATGTATTGAAGGATTTACAAATTCCTTTTGCTTATCCGATTCCTTTGTGGTGTGATAATCAGGCGGCTCTTCATATTACTACCAATCCCGTGTTTCATGAACGTACCAAGCATCTTGATATTGATTGTCATGTTGTTCGTGATCAATTCAAGTTGGGATTCATTGCTCCTGCTCATGTTTCTTCCAAGCATTAGTTGGCCGACTTGTTTACCAAGGCATTAGCTGCTCCTCTTTTTATTGCTTTTTTGTCCAAGTTGGGTTTGGTGGATGTTCACCAACCTCCAACTTGAGGGGGGATGTTAAGTATTAAGTTAGTCACGTGGTAGTCATGTGGTCAGTGTTATTGTTTTAACTCTGTTGTATATATTATGAAATCTAGCTTTGTACTGTACAGTTGACATAATAAAGCGAAGCTAGTTTATTTATTCTGTTTTCTCTTTCTCTCGAATCTTCTGTTCAAGATCAAGCATAATGTTGTTGAGGAGGCTTCTCTCATTGATATTTACAAGTGTTCAAGCTTGCTGGTGAGGCAAACTTAATTCTTTGATGCTCTTTTAGACGTTGTAATGACTAATCATCTCTAATAACCTCTATCTTGATATAATCTATAATGCTCATAAAAGTTAAGATGTAACTCTTTGTGCTAATCTTTATATTGCTAATTTTCTAGCTAATATTCGAAAATTATTGCTTTAAAATATAGTAAAATATCTAATAGAACAATAATGCAAGTTTTCAGCTGTAAATAACAATGTTTTATTTCTCGTACATACCTATTACTAATAGGTATCAAATATCTTTTTTGTTTCAATTTGCTAATGGATATCTTCTCAAGTTGTACACCAAATAGTCATGACTATGTGAGGAAGATATCAAACAATCAAACAACTTAATCATGCAAGGAAGTAAGAGCTTTTAGTTGGAATGGTGGTAAAAGTAAATTCTATCAAGGAGTGCACATTGCAAAATACTTCTTTGAAGACGGATTATAAAATTACCATTAAATTAAATGGTTATTTAGTTGAAGATAATATTTTAAGGATGTTCCAATGCTTTTGGAGTTGCTATGAGGTGACATCTGTTATTTTGTTATGCATTTTCTTCTATATTTTCCCCTAACAAATTGGTAAAGTTGTTATTGGGATAAAAATCAAGGTTTGTTGATGGACACATGCGGACCAAAGTGTTATGTTGGTACTGTTTCGGGCACTTTCACTGCGCTTGAAGATGCTGAAAAACATCTCGTGGCAATAGAAGTATCAAGAGCCTGGGAAGTAGGGCTGAAGGAAGACAAGTTGGAAGAGTATCTTCTATATGGTAACACGGGTACCTGGACTGGTCATGTGACGACAATAGCATGGACTTCCTTTTTTTTTTATTTATTTGGATTTGAGAAAATCTCACAGGTGGGCCAAGCGGGCTCACTTCTCATAGGGCCAAGCGGCAGCACCCCAGTAGAGGGCCAAGCGGCTACACTCCATCACAGAAGGCCTCACTAGTTCTCCATCCATAGGTAAAACTCTGACTGCTCCAGGCTCTTACAAGAGGGGCTAACAAGGAATCGAACCTAGGATCTAACCGAAACCAAACCCCGCTCTCAACCATCTAGCTACACCCCTTGAGGGCAGACTTCCTTCTTTCACTTGTTCTAAAGTTTTTTTTTTTTACGAAAATCATAAAACCACTCTTGTTCTAAAGTTCGTTCTCTTTAATAAAATGAAAAAAGATTATTAACACGCACATTATCAACTAATGATGTTTGAAGGGTTACCAAGTTAAAAATGTTTCTCTGTAAGATGATACAAATTTATGTTAAATTAAAATAAGACAACCGTTCAAATTTATGCTTTGACAGGTGAGGCTTAGTCATGCCAGGTTTGGAGCGACTTTGGCTGAAAAGCATCTTAAGGTACCAACTACCAACACACACTTCTTGCTCGGTAGGGTCAAAATTTTTCCTGTATATTTTGATTTCTCATTTTTCCCGGTTTGAAGGAACAAAAGAAAAAAAAAAGGAGCATTTTCAGATGAGGTTGTGATACTACAGGGTGTACATACAAGTGAAATCTGTACAAAAATACAATAATTTATGGCCGCTAAAATAGCTGACAGGACGACTTCCAAGCTGCCAGTACAGAGACCAGAAACCATCAATCTAACACGTCAAGGTCTTCTAATGACTTCATAACAGAAGCAGCTTCAGCAATTCTAAGTGCCATTGTGGCTTTGTATGCTGCCAAATCAGCAGTCTGCATATGCAACTGAGCTCGTCTTCGTTTGCGTGTGGCCAACTCCAAAGACCTCTTTGCTGCAAGCTTAGCTTGTTCAATGTTTACCAAAGCACTTGGTTCCTCCAAAGCATCTCGATCAGTTATCACTGCAGTTGAGGAGTAAATTTCAATTATTTGGAGAAGTCAGCCATACAAACTAAGTTTGACCAACATCTCTTACAGGAAACATTTATCGCTAGAAGAAATAAAAAAGGAGTAGATCCCGAGATTAGTTTACAGAATGATCCACAAGTAAAATGTAAACACCTTGCAGACTAAAACAGAACGTCAGAGAGAATTTTACCTTGCAACAAACTCGCTTGTTTGCCCCTTCCAAACTGGCTAGATTGCCGTTTGAACGACCTCCTTTTGCGCATAACAGACCTTTGAATTAGGGGAGCATTCTCGGAATGTTGGCCCTGATATTGTAATTGTGATGTTATTATGCTTTAGACAACATATAAAAATCTGTAACGTTTCATTTACATGTAATGATTTATAAAAAATACATCTTAAAATTTATTTTTGTAATTCAACACAACTAGATTTTATTGGGAAATATACATGTGTATTCTTCATAAACCCCCCAATAGAATAAAAATAAAAACCCCCAACAGAAATACACACCGACAAAGTTGCTATGCGTTATCAGATGTATACAACATTGACAAAGCAACATACCTGGAAAACCCTAAGCAATGCTCTTCGTTTCTGCTTCCGTCTTTTCATCCAATATTCGTACACAGCTAGAACAACTTCCCTTTTACCCAACTCCGCACAAATTCTCAAGGCTGCTTCATCATCAGCTAAATCATCTGGACAGCAATACAAAGCCTTCTCCAAAGCATCAATCATCAACTCAAACTTATCCTCTGAAAGACGACCCTCTTCAGCTAAAAAATCAATATTGAAATTCTGCAACCACTCCTCATCTTCTGAATCCATGTCATAGTTTGCAGCAATCTTTGACATAGCTCTTGCAGCTTCATCCATATTGAGGGAAATATAAATATCTGGTCTTGTAAAGGGAACACCTCTACTTTCTTGGTAATCAAACACTTCACGCACTACTGGCACAGGGATAACTTTTGAACTAGAGGCCAATACATTGCGATCAAAACACTCCTTATAAAGATCCCTGAAAATGAACCATTCCTGCCGCGTAGAGAACTCTAGTTTCCAATTTTCATCACCAGTCCATATGATGTCATGAGTTATCCGGTTGGCAGATGAAGGCCTCATCATTTTTTGTGCCAAATGGGTGTATCTGATAGACCCATCTTTCTTCACCACAATAATCCATTCTCCTGAATCCGAGAGCTCTAACATCACACTGGCCCCTTCTATCCTAAAGCATTTATCAGATTCAACAACTAAGACGTCTGCAGAGCAGCAAAACATGTCCACCTGGTCCCTCCCTCTAGAAGTCACCTCTTTGAGGTTTGAGGCAAAGCTGCCATGCACGGAACTCCTAAACTTATTCCCGGATACTACGGAAGAGAAAGGGATGCCCTTTTTCCGACTGCTTATTAGATCAGAAACTAGAGTTCCATTAGCTTTGCGAACACCAAGAATGGAAGGATTCCTACCTCTCTTCCTCCTGACTGAGCTTCTCCTTTTTTGAACACCACGCGAACTTAGAACACTTCGGTGTTGATTGGTTCGCCCAGCCAGCTTGGATCTAAACGCTGGGTGCAACAGCGCCTTGTTAGAGAAATTATCAACTTCATGAACTAGATTTTTAGCCTCAAAGATCTCCGTCCTCAAGGAAATGCATGATTGATCTACTTTGTTTTCAGTCATAAACTTGTGACAAGTGTCCGCGTCCAGTGAGTTATATACAGGGATGCGTAACACAAGCCTGAAGTTAGAAACCAAGCTAAGGTGCATGTACATGAAACACAAAGGAATTGCTGAGAAGTCCACCGAAAACAACGGCATGAGGTCGCAGGTGCCAAAAAACTTGCAAATTCCGGTTGCGTGCGTAGAAAATTCCTGGAAGAAACTTGTCAGAAAGAGAAGATCAACTTTTTTAGCAAGTATTTAAAAAGATTCAAAACTAAAACCTTTTAAAACTCACACAAACTAGTAACATTCTTTAATAATCAAGTCGTGAAGTAACTAAAAGTAGAAGAACTGAGGCCAATTTGCAAGAATTCAAAAATTCAACAATTGGTAGGCCGCTTTTCTCTATTCAGAAAACTTATCAAAGAGTGACTTGGAAAAAAGTAAAAAGAAAGGGATTTGATTTTAAATCAAGATGCATACCAGAAACCTCGGGGAATAAAAGATAAAGAGTTTTCTACTCATACAAGGCGGAAAAGAAGCAAAATTTATTTCGCAAATCAATTAAGTAGTTATCCAAATTCTACCTAAAACAAATAAAAACAGAGCTATCCTCCTAATATAGATGAGGACTATAACTAAAACTAGAATTCATATTAGAAAAATAATCGTTACCCTTAAGAAGCGAATGCCAGCTGAAGCAAAAGCGCAGCTAACTGCCTCAGATAATAAGAAACTCGCAAGTTCAGGGACCACGAAGCTCACTCTCCTCATGTACCTCAGAACTGAATTCAAAAAATAAGCCAATTTGCTACCGTTAGAAGCTTCACTAACGGCAAAAAACACCGGAGAAGGGTGCAGAGGAATTAAATCCTTCTCCAACTCTTGTTTCTTTCTTCGCTGCCTACGTGAAAACTGAACGGCGTTCATCTTTTCGTCAAAAGCTTCCTCCTGTACCAAACCCAGGCTCTTCCTTTTTCTACTGTAAACATTACCAAATCTCTTTCTCCCATCATCCAAATGTTCTTTCAAAGTCTCAATCTTTAATTTCTTCTGATCCGGAGCTAATTGCTGTTTTATTCTAGAATCACCAGACAACCCAATTTCCATGGATTTGAAAGAGTTGTTGCTATGTTGACTCTTCTTGTTCATGGTGTAGTTGTTGTTGGCTTTCTTGGTAACGTGGTGAAACCAGTCATCGCCGTCACTAAGCCTCCGTCGTTTGTTGTCGCCCGATTCCTGCCTAAGCCTACGGCCGGACCTCAATACCCCAGCACTATCAACACCCTTCACCACCCCGAACACCCTCGTCGTCCGGCGCATACCCCCGGACGGCATTTTCGCTGTTCGGTCACCGCTAAAGTTAACCGTCTTGTCGATTTTCTTTAAACGCGACTCACGGGGTCTCCGATTCGACTCGTCGAGTTCCCGTGTTAAACGAATGAATTTCCGGGTAGACTCCGGTTTGGATCCCGACAACGACTGGATTTCTCTGACACACGCTCTCCTCATAACACCATTCCTAGGTGGAATTAAGTTAAAACGACAACACGTCCCTGTGTGCCGTACGAAAATGCCGAAATTATAATCTTACCCAACTAGCTAAGCTGAATACTAAAGGCTCACAAAAACAACCGATTGGGATTAGAACGAACCTGGAAACCCAAGAAAAAGCCGAATAGGAATTTGACCAAATTAAACAAAATTTTGTTTAAAAAAAAAGAAAAAAAATCAGGTTCTTTTAACCTCTTTACGAAGAGAGATAAAGAGAAAGGGGATTACGAAGAGACTAAAAGAGGGGATCGAAAGATTTAAAGTCAGTCAAGTAGATATGAGGGGAGAGAGAGCGTTCTGAGCGTGTCGATGGCGGGAGGCTGTGTTGTTTTGGGCGGTGCTAGGGTTTACGATAAAACCACCTACGAAAAGGTAATAGGGATAGAGGCGGTCGATTTTATGATGAAGGGTCAGGATTGATTGGGGAGATCCGAAAGGTGGAAAGTGTAAAGGAGAGCGACAGATGGGCTTTAAGGGCAGTGGATATCTTTGGAATTGGAGAAAGATGAAATTACCTAGTTGGGGTTTTAATCCGTAATATAAACTACTTGCTCTTTGTTAAATGTTTGATGTGGTTTGGACTTCTTCAAAAATTATCCCCATAATTCATTCTTATAAGAAGATAAGATCCTTTTGGGAAGTTAGGATTCTTTTTTCATTTTATTATGTCTATGAATCTCAACTATTTATTTATGTGAGTCTTACATAATTTTTGAATAAATAGATAATTGAGATTTATAGAACAGAATAGGAACAGGATAAAATAGACAGAAAATCTCGTCCCCTAGGAGCCTTTCATTTAAAAATTGGAGGTAGTCTGATGCTTGAATCAAGTAACTTATTAACCTTTGACTCATCCATTTGACTAGCATCAGTTTTGAAATTTTTAATTTTTTTCAATTTCAAATGTTGGTTTTTTTTACGAAAAAAACATTTGAAATTGAACAAAATTGATTTACCATAAATTACACTTTTTTAATATTAAAATATTTGTTACCCAATTTAAATTCAAATGGATATTATGATCCAAGTAACCGGATTTCTATTTTGAAACCAATGTTATGAATATCGTACCAGGCTCGGTACTGGATTGAGTTTTGGAACAGAACTGTACTGGTAACAGTTGGTACCGGATACCGTTTCGGAAAATTTTTTAAATTTATAAAATAGTTCCTAAAATTTTTAAAAATTGCAAAATAGTCCATATTGGTATATTATGCAGTTGTACTGTATACTTTACTAGTTTACTGTTTACATCAACCATGCTTTCAAAAATCTTAATAATAAATAATAATG
>JANKOE010000004.1:43371248-43392810 GCA_026284465.1 Erythroxylum citrifolium
GACTCTCCCTCTCTCTTCGTCTTCTTCAGATCTTCTCTCCCTTCCGTCGTCCCGACTCCCGGCGCCTCCAGTCTGCCTCGTCCCCTATTTCGTCTCGCCTCCGGCGTCCGGTCTTCTCCTCCTCGCCTCGCCTCGCCTCGCTTCCGTTCGGCCGACCTTCTCTGTCGTCCTTCTCACACACCGCAGATCGTCGGCAGCCACACACCGCACACCGTGACCCACTGACCCGATGTCGACCCAGATTTGGTGAAAACCGATTGAATTTTTTTTGGTTTAATTTTTCATGGCATTTTGAAATTTATGATTATTTGATCGTGTTGGTTGTTGGATGATGGTGGACTTGGGGTTAAAAATTGGTGTTGTTGTGTTGGAATTGGGGAAAATTTTGAGGTTGATTTTGGTGTTGGATTTGTGGAAAATTGTGAATGTTGAAGTGTGAGTGTTGATTTCGGTATAGCAAAATGAAGTGCGAATGTTGAAGTCTTGAAAGATGTTTTCGGTTGGCATATTGCATTTTGGAAATGAATTGGTCATTTGGTCCGAATCTGATTGGAAATTGGAATGATGATTGTGATTTAGTAGATTTTAAGGTATTAAAATTGAATTGTTGAATTATTGATGAATGAGATTGAATTTGAGTTTGTGCAATTGTATTTGAGATTGAGTTTGATAATTAAAATTAAAGCAATATTTAAACCTAATTGTAAAATTAATAATAAAATGTGAAATTAATAATTAAATGTAAAATTGTAAAATTGATAATTAAAATTAGTAAAATTGAAAAAGTTTAAATTATTAATTGACACATTCTTAATTTTTGTTAAATGGTAATTTATTTTTAATACTTGGGTATTGAATTTTGGTAAATAATTAGTTAAGTATACAATTATGGAATTAGAAATTAATGGAATGGTAATATATATGTGTAGAGACTATTTTGCAATTTTTAAAAAATTTAGGGACTATTTTATAAATTAAAAAAATATCCTGAAACGGTACCATTACATCATTAACAAGTGTTTCCTCGTTAACTTTACCAAAAACTACTCTAAGCAATGTTACGGATATCGTACTAGGTTCGGTATTAGATTGAGCTCTAGAATAAAACTGTACCGGTACCCTTTACCAAAAACTACTCTAAGCAATGTTACGGATATCGTACCAGGTTCGGTATCAGATTGAGCTCTAGAATGAAACTGGCATGATGATTAGTTACAGGGTAAAAGGCATAAATCTTTTATGTAGTTTAAGAAAGCTTAAAAAAAATCATATTCTTTAAAATTTTCTAAAAACTCCTAATTTTTAATTTTCTAGAAAAATCTCTTTTCCTATACTTTGGTTGAAAAATAAAAATAAAATATGCAACCTATGAATACTACACTTGTATTAATCAAATGATGTTTACATGAGAATTCTACCCAGCTCTTAAACTCGAAGTAAAATAATTAAATTGGAATTAAAGTAATACTTATGCTTGCAGGTTTGTAATAATATATGTTAATTCAAAGTTGGCTAGTAGAAAACAACTATCGAGCCCATAACTTTGTTTCCAAAATAATGCCACATGCCAAACCAACCTGCGCCGTTGTCACTCACATACCCTCTCTTTTTCTCCATGGGTTTCTCCGTCGACGACCTCACCGTTCACTTCCACCACTCCCACCGTAACTCCTCCCGAGTCCAAACCAAGCATCAGCTCCATAACGTCGACATCAAGCCTGAAAATGTTCTTGTGAGATCTGGCGGTCACATCTTGCTCACCGACTTTGATCTCTCCTTAAAGTACAACGACTTAACATCAACGCCTCAAGTTGTCTCCCGTCAAAACAACACATCCCACCAGCGGATCCCTCTCGCGATCACCCAACCCGCGCGTCGGGATTCACCACATCATCGTGCCTTCTGCCCCACTGCATTGTCGGCGAAGGAAAAAGAGGTCCAAAGTCCAATCACTGTGGGACCCCAGAGATCGTTGCCGAGCCTGTAGACTTCTGATCGATGTCGTTCGTCGGGGACACACGAGTATGGACTCTAGTGATATTCATTTTGGAGCTCTTCCACGGCTTTACTCCGTTTAAAGGGATCAATCGCGAGCTAATCATAGGGAACATAGCCGCTTGAGCCCTAGTGTGTCCTAAAGAACAGTCAATTCCGAGCTGGGCAAAGGATTTGATCACACAGCTTTTGGTGAAAGATCCAGCAAAAAGAATGGATCCGACAATGGGAGCAACCACTATTAAGCACCATCCGTTTTTCAATGCTGTCAACTGGGCATTGTTGAGATGTAGGTCGCCGCCGTATAAACCCCGGACGGTCACTAGCCGAAACTATGTCGCCTCCGAAAATGCCAAAAATCCAGTAGAGTTTTTCTAGGTACAAAAACAAGGTTTATTCCTATAGATATTCAATTATTATACACTAGGGAATTAATTAATAGGAGGTGAAGGAATTGATTGAAAGACAAACGACGGAATTCATACAGGAATTCATTCTTTAAAATTTTACTTATTTAAGATTATGTTGCATAAAATTCAGCCACATCCGAAACTGGCAGTGTGACTCTTTTGGGAGGTTCTTTATTTTTTGGCATTGAAGGAAGCTAGTCAAAAGTGGGGAAACTTGGCTAGGCCAGCATTTTACATGTACAAACTAACAGCAATGTGAAACTTTGGAAAGGCACATTTAAAACAAGAGTTAATCAATACTACGTACTGAGACTATTTTAACAGATCCAAGTAATTTCATCTATATCCATTGAATCCAGAACATTACCGAGTAACTATGACCACAGAAGTAAGCCATGACCTTGATTAACTTGGAACAACAAATGGGTAGGCCACAATAAAGTTTTCTATTTAATACTGGTAAAAGACGGCTGTGGAGAATAATACAAAGCGGGAATTATTGCAGGTTACATTCAACACAGGTGAATCCGCAAATACTCACCCACGTTACAATATAGTTCTAATTTTGCAAATCATAACCCATTATGAGCTCCCTGGAACATAATAGAGTTATCCATACTAAGCAACAGTCACGGTCTCAGAAGCAGGCTTGGCTTCGGGCTCAGCAGGTGCTTCTGCTTCCCAGAAGGCAGTCTTCTTCCCAATTTTTGAAACAGTTTGAAGTACAGCATCCGGCTGCACATTCCCTTTCACGGTCACCTTCTGCTCCTTCAAATCAATGTCAAATGATTCAACACCTGAAGACAATTGGAGAGGTCTATCATTCCATTACAATCTATAACTTGATCATATGCACGAGAGCACTTTCAAAGAAGATATCAGAAGAGAATTTGCAAACAGTCAGTCCCAGATGATAAATATATCCATGTGAGTAAAGGAAAGTACCTTTCTCCCTTCTGTGTATTCTATTTTAATTTAAAAGGTCAATAAATTCCCGTTCAGATATGTAGACATCAAATTACCATGTCCATTGCTAAACATAAGAAACTGAAAGCTCGTGTTTGCTCCCAACTACAGAGTAAATGAATTTCACCAGATCAAACTACTCTTGATGCCTAACGATGTTAATTAGATATTTTAGCTTGTCTCAATGTGGACACCATTTGGTTTTCCCACATCTAATTGAGACTACAAAACTACTGATAAATGAAGTTTAAATAATAGAAGCTAAAGGCATGCTTCTAAAGAGAATATAGAAACTCAGTACGGGAAACGTTTGACCCTTGCACTGTTGTACAAGAGAAGAACATGTAAGTGGTGGACCAAAGGACCCATAATGTAAACCAATAACTTACTAGCAAAAGTAATGGAACAGATCAACTAAACAGTAAGAAAAAGAAAGAAGGCTGATTTCTGGGATGCATTGCAACCAACCTTCCATTTTCCCTAATACCCTTTTCACAGCACCAACACAACCTTCGCATGACATACCAACCTTGAGGACAACAGTCTGCAATCAGAGAAAAGATGGCCCATCAAAAGAGAGATGACAAAACAATAGAACACAAAAAATTAATAACGCAAGTTTAAGTTTCACAACTACCATAAAGAAGAATTGCCCATCAAAAGAGAGATGACAAGACAACAGAACACAACAAGGGAAAACGCAAGTTTTAAGTTGCACAACCACCAAAACAAAGAATGGCCATAAAAGAAAGGACATACAGCACGGCCATATTTAAGCTGCCATTCTACGATCTATTAAAGAAGATTATGTGTGCAGTTTATACAAAGTGCAGATAAGCATCCCCGAACTTAACACATAACAGATTTGAGATACATTAAATTACATTGCTTATTTTCAATTTATTCCAGGAATCTCCTCAGAAGCAACTTCCTGTCACCTTAGCGGCCGTTATTCTTCAATGCATATGCTAAATGCAGTTACAACTAGATATATTGAAAGGAATTACAAAGATTAGTATATGTTCAAACAATGGAAAAGGAAGAATCAGTTAACGCCCACAATTACAGAAGCAACTAAGCACTTAAAATAGACGCAATAGCTAAGTAACCATCTTTATATCAATTTGCAGTCATCTCGCGGTGTTTAAAATCAGAAAAGGTCATTTCCTGTTTCAATGTTCCCTTAATCGCTGCCTTGAACCAAAACATATCGAAACTCAAATTAGAGCTTGAATCCGATTCTCAGAAGAAAAACAACAAATATGTTATTTTTATCATTCAAACGAGCTTTGAGGAAAAGCTCACAATTAAAAGTAGATGACTAACAAATGAAATTCAGAAGAGATGAGACAATCCCGGCACCAAAATCATCTTAAGAAATCGAAATCAGCCTTTGATATGCAATGAATCCAAAATAGATAATTCAGAAAACCATAAATCAAAGCCAAAAACAGAAATTGCAATGAACTTTGAGCAACTAAAGAAGAAGAAATAAGAAGCCCCAAAACTGAAAACAACATCATCAAAGAACAAAAGAAGAGGAAATCGGAACGGAAGGAAGAGTTATACCTGAGACATGGTTACGAATTTGGATGGATGGAAAGGTTTCTTCTGTTGAAGAGTTTGGATATTGACTTGTATTGATGACGTTTAATTGTGAAGAGCGTCGAGGGTGGACCATTTATAGAGAACACGAGCTCCAAAAGACAAATTTTTTTTTCCATCTTTTTCTTTTTTTCTTCTTAATTCTTTTCATGTAATAAGAATAAATTTATAGTTGTATCTAAGTCAACTACAGGCTCCACGTGTGTGCCAACCTAACAGATTACCTAACGTAAAAGTTAAGCAAAAGCAGCCGAATTAAAAAAGAGTTTTGCATGAGTGGAAGGGACTCATCTATCCTTAACCAAAAGTCAGAAGTTCGAACCTTGGCTTTGGGTATGGAGTAGCCTTAAATCCTTGAGCCAGCTATCCTACCCTGTGAGGTGTCTACAAACTAACGAGGAGATTAGTCACTAGATCCACCGGCGAATATCCTGGTCTAAAACAAGAAAAAGATTAAAAAAGAGTTTTGCGATAGCATTTGGTGCTTCGGATTCTTTTCCAACCAAGTTAGTTATCAACTCGTACCACCACTTCAAAAGATTTTAGTAGTACATATCATGTAGCTGCAGTACGTAGTAGTACTAGTACTCCCCGTAGCATATTCTTGGTTCAGTTAATCCATTCTTATTTTGTTTTATTAAATCCCACTTTCTTATATAAATATATAATTAAAAATAACTGGCACATTGTAAGAGCACAAAAAATGACATAGAGGATCTGATGTTGTACTGCACAGTCATCTCTAGTTTTTCTATTCTTTTAAAGGGATTAAAATTTTATTATAATTAATTTTTTAATAATTTTTTTAATTTCTTCATCTCATTTTTATATACTTAATTTGCCTTCTTTTACTTACTTTATGTTATGTGTTTAAGTAACTGTGAACATTTTTTAAAATTAGCTTTATCAATAATTAAACATATTTCAAATAAAAATGAAAAAAACATAATTTTTAATTGAACATGGTATAGTGCAGTGTTTAGAATACCGTTCTATACTGACTAAAAAATGGAAGGGCATATAAGATTTTGATACTAGTAGTCGTTACCGGCTAGTACTGGATGTTTTCATTTGGTACTGGTCAGTACCGTAACTTTTAGAAAACTAAGGGACTATTTAGCAAAAACCTTAAATTTTTTACCCAAACAGCCCCTTGCACTTGCACACTATCCTGTGTTACTTTGATTTTCTTCTCTCTCTCACAAACTCACCTCCATTCTCTCTTTATCACAAACTCTCATCTCGTCTCGTCTCCATTCTCTTTCTAGCATTCTCCTCTCCATCTCTAGCAATGTTTCTCCCTCTCCGGCAACAAGACAACCACAAACCTCCGCACCACACAATTGTCAGCTTCCTCCACCACACAAACCCATCACCACCGAGCCTCATCCGAACCTCCATCAGGCTTCAACCCTCATCCACGAGGACCACCATTGCACCACACCACCATCGACAGCTACCAAATCTGAAATAATACTAGATCTAAACCCAACCTAACCCAACTCAAAAATCAATTGTAAATTTGTTTGGGTATGTTTTCACTTTTCATTTGATTTTTTAATGCTTAACTGCATTTGTAATTGTAAATGGGTTGGAAGTTAGAATGAAATTATGAATGGATTTGTGATTTGTCGTTGGTTGGATAATGGATTGGAGTTGAATGAAATGAGTTTGGTTCATTGTTGTGGTTTAGTTGATTTATCTTAAATTTTTTTATCATTGAAAATTTGAAATGCACGACATGCATGATTTAAAAGTTAGAAAGTTTGAACTTAAATTAAAACCTTAAAATTGAGAATGTAAAGAATTTAAAGTAAATAATTAATTGACATATTCTTAAAATTATTGAAATGATATTTGGATATTGGGTAAATAATTAATTGAGTATAATAATAATTCGATTGTGGTCTTATGAAAGAGCTGAAGAGGAGCTTTTGTAATTGTAATTATTATATAGAAAATTAGCAAAAAAGGTAAAAGTTATATCTCTAAGTTGTTTCTAATCTTTTTCCCAAAATTAGTCCATCTCATCAAGGCTCTTGAATATTCACCTTTATTTATCCCAAAATTAGCCCATCCTATAGCCTTTGCATATTCAAAATCTTATATTCTTATTATTCCATTTTTATCTCATTTATAGTACCTTGGCATTATATCTTTGGATAAGTGTGAAAAGTTTCTTAGTTCATCTTAATGAAAAAAATTACTTAGCTTGTGCATTCCATTTCAAGATATTTATTAAAGGTAAAGATTTATAAAGATATGTCGATGACAATAATCATATTCCTGAAAAAACAAGAATAAATATGAACATGCTAGGTGAAGTTAAGGATGTTTAAGTCATGACTTGAATTTTTAGATTCGTTGAGCCATCATTTTATATATTTGAACCTTCAAGACTACAAAGCATAACACTGTACTTCAATTTTAAATTTAGCATGAATTTAATACTCTCCAATAGGAAAGTCTATCTATTTCTGAATTTTAATCTAGTTTCATGTATCTTTACTTCTTTAGGCTTAATATAAAGGGTTAAAGACATTATTTATACTGCATTGCCTCATGAAGGACTTAACACTGCTAATTTTGTTGATGAAACTACTAAAGGATTAATTTCTTACAAAATTAATATCTTCATTTATTATTACAGATATATGCAAGGAAGTTCAAGTACTCTTAATCAAACTGCTTTAGGAAGATATAATGATCCAGCTTAGGCACATGTTGCATTGGTCCCAAGTATGAAGAATCATACAATTTGCTTGTTTTGCAACAAGCATTTGAAAGGTGGAGGAATCACTCAATTGAAGAAGCATTTAGCTGGGATTAAAGGAGATGTAGAACTCTGTAAAAAAGTAAGTCATGATATGAAGTAGCAAATGAGAACATTGCTTGAAGAATATCAATATGAGAAAGATAGAAAGGAAAGGTTGAATTTTGAAATTGGTAGTAGAAGTTTGTTTGCTGGTTTTCATGGTGATTGTGAAAATGTTAAAGGTAGTAGTGGTACTGGTAGTGTTCCATCCTAGGCGTAGGAAGAAGTAAATGTTACACCTGGACCTGATGTGAGGAAAAGAAGAAGGCAGGTGACTAGTTTTTTTTGCACCATGAACAACTCCTGGAGCCCACCTTCAATTCATAATCTAATGCAATCAAGAGATGCGGCTCACAATGTCAATGTGATAGTAGCTAGATGGTGTTATGATACAGGTTCATCATTCAATACTTCTCAGTCTTAGTATTATCAACCTATGGTGGATGCAATAGCTTCTTACGGTCTGGGATACAAAGCTCCTTCAATTGATGACTTAAGAGTTAAACTTTTGAGTTGTTCAGTTTCTGAAATTAGAAATTGTTTGGCAGAAAGAAGAGTGAATTGGGATACTTTTAGGTGTTCAATCATATGTGATGGTTAGACAAATAGGAGACAAGTGCCTATTATTAATTTGTTGGTTTATTTTGCAAATGACTCAATATTTTTGAAGTGTATTGATGCATCTGGCTTGATTAGAAATACTGATAGTTTGTTTGAGATATTTGATGAAGTTGTGAATGAAGTAGGGCTAGAAAATATTGTTCAGTTCATTACTAACAATGATACCACTTATAAAACAATATAAAGAAGGTTACAGAATAAGCAAAATTCTTTTTTTTGGACTCCTTGTACTGCACATTGCATTGACATAATGTTACAGAATATAAGGGATCCTAGGTATTTTCCTATTATTAATGAAACTATGCAGAAAGATGAAAAGGTGACCAAGTTCATCTATAATCATGCATAGGTATTACATTTAATGAGAAAGGAATTTACCAATGGTAGGAATTTATGTTGTCCTGCTATGACGAGATTTGCAACAAATTTCTTATTACTTTAGTCTTTTGATACGATAAAGAAAGAGTTAAGACAAATGTTTACAAGTGATAAGTGGATTACATCTTAGCATGCTAGGTCTAATGCTGGAGTGGGGGTTTCTAAAATTATACTAGAAGATAGAGAATTTTGATCTCAATGCCAATTTGTTATCTGTGTTTGTGAGCCTTTGGTGAGGTTGCTTTGCTTAGCTGATAGTGAAGCAAAGGCAACAATAGGATTTTTTTTATGATGCCATGGAAAAGGCTAAGGAAGCAATCAAGGCCAATCTAAAACATAGGTCTTCTTTGTACACACCGTATCTTGCAATCATCAATAAGAGATGAGAAAGACAACTTTCTTCTCCGTTGTTTGTAGCTGGGGAGTTTTTGAATCCTAGTGTATATTTCAGACCAGATTTTACAAAGAAAGTTGAAGGTAGTAGAGGAATGTTATTCACTGTTACAATAATTGTTGGCCATGAAATGATACAAGATCTTTTAAGCTTACAAATAGAGCCTTATAAGCTGTCTTTTGGGGATTTTAGATTCCCAATTGCTATTTGATAAAGAGTAAAACCTTCTCCAAGTATTAGTTTTGTTCCTTTTTCTTATTTGTTAAAAATTAATTGTCACTTTATTTTATTTGTAACGCTACTTTTGTTATCTTACAACTTATAGTTTCTTAGTGGGATCAATTCGGAAGTGGTGTTCCATAATTGCAAAAGTTTGCAATTTAGATTTTAAGTTAATGTGTGAGTATAACAGGTTGCGAATAGAACTGAAGCACGTTTGAATTCATCTATTCCAAGAAAAGGAATAGGCTGGAGCACAAGAAATCGAATAACTTGGTATTCATTCGTTACAATTTCAAGCTTCGGGAAAAATATATTATTATCATTATTAATTGCTTATAATTTTCTAATAATTAAATTTTATTATTTACTAGGAGTCTTAATAGTACAATTAGTTCAACAGATCTAATTTTTATTGATAATGTCAATTTTTTTGCATATTGGGCTTTGAGGAACTAGATTTGATAGATGTGAATGACTTGGAAGATAATCGTGGTTAGGAAAGCATTGACATGTCATTTGGTGCATTGAATTTGAATGATGATGATGATGAGACTCCTCTTAATGACGAGAATTTTGTACTAAATGATAACTAGAGTCAATGTAGTTATAGCAAGTACCCTCCCGTAGACGATTGAATGAAGTTTCAAGTTTTTGTTTTTCCTCTTCTTTAAATTTTACTTATATTTGATGTATATGTTAAATTCTATATATGTAATGTAATTGTAAATATTTTTGTTACATGTTTCATTTCTAGTTGGTTGGTTCCTCATGACAAACTCTTGTCATAAATTGTAATAGGTTAATAGTTAAGGATATTTATTATTCTTTTTATTGGATATTTTGACGTAATTATTATTTATTATATGATGAAATTATAATATTTTAAATACTTTGTATTGTTCATAATTGTATATTTGTATGATGATAAATGTCTTTTTTTATATTAATTGTGGTTATTTCATATTAATTGTGGTTATTGTTTATTATTATGATTTTTAGAAAGAGACAGTATAGTAGTGAAAATTTCTAAAGAGTAACATCACCTAGTAGATACTCCATACCTAAAAAAGTTACAATAAAAATATGCGGTTTAGGACACAGTCATAATCTACAGTCTAAGACAATGGTATGCTAAAACCTGTAGAGATATAAAAGGATTCTCGGTCTAGAATATCATTCTTTAGTAAAAAAACTTAGGTTAGTTGTTTTGAATTGAGAAATAAGATGTCATATCATATAAATGCATTAGATTCTTTCGAATATATAGACTTTTTTTTAAAATCCAGATTCTTTCTATCATGATTTTTTATTTTATTAATTACTTCTATTGGTGCAAATATAATTTGTGGCTAAATGTTTTATATGTAAGGATAGGAAAAATCCTAGTTATTGTCTTTATATAGATTGATTAGATTTTATGGTTAAAGATATAAAGCTCCCCAATTGCATAAGAAACTTAAAAAAAGTTTTAATCTTTAAAATTCTAAAAGTAAACTCCTTACAAGTTTTAATTTTATAAAAAAACCTTCTTTTAGAGTTTGATTAAAATATAACGACAAAATACACGTGACATGGATATTACATGTGGATCAGACAAATGGTGTTGACATGACGATTCTACCTAACACTTAAACTCGAATCAAACTAATCAAATATAATCTAAATTGATAACTTATTATAATTAACTTAAATTATTAATTTAAATCGAGTTCAATTTATTTAGGTCGAGTACCATGTCAATGACATATAATTAGTCCATATATGAAGTTCATTATGCAGGTGTTTTGTCATTATTTTTTGATTGAAATCTTAGAAGATTTTCTTTTGAAAAATTAAAAACTATAAATAGCTTTTTAAAGAATTTTGAAGATTAAGAAATTTTTGTAAAGCTTTTTAAATTGTAGGAGAGATCTATGTCTTTTGTTCTAATTTTATTTATAAAGTGGATTTATATCTTCAAAATATCTTTGAATTATTTTAATGCGGATTTAATTATGTCGATGATTATATCTTATCTTAATTCCACTTGTGGATAATTAAGACCATGACTTAGTTATTAGAAATTAAATAAGATGCCATAGATAGACCTATATGAATAATCTGGTATTAGGGTGAAATCTTTCATATAAGTTAATAAAATATAATGGAGTTTTAGAGTTTTAACTTGGTAGAGATTCAAGTTAATTAACTTAAGAATAAGTGTTGAAACTCGAGAGAGTAAAATTTCATATTTAAAAAATTTTATCGGCTCAAATGATAAATACTTCATAAGTTTATTGAAACCTAAATGTAAAGAGGATACTACAAGAAGTACTTAATCTAAGTATTTATCATAATTGAATTTTATATGTAAGTACTTACTTTGTTTTAATTCTCTTGGCTATTACTTTGTTTAGGTTTTATTTTATATTTGATTATCTAATTACATCTAACAATCATCTTGATTAATTATTTTGACTAGTTAGCAATAGGAGAGTTTACTAGATCCATCTAACTTTCTTGTGGGGTCAATACTCTCTATACATCATTATATTGCTCATCAACAATAGATACATTCGCTTTAGTTTATTAGTAGTTATTTTGAATTAAAAAAATTAAGTAGAAGCAAATCATCATCACAACAAAATTTTTGGCACCATTCTTAAAGAAGCAATTGGTATTTAGGAAACTTAAAAGCTAAGTCTAGTGTTGCTATTTATTTTTATGTTTATTTTTTATTTATTTTAATTCTCTTATTTTTATGCTTGGTTTACCTTAAGTTTCAGGGTGTGATATTGGTGTATGACAAAGAGTTGTTACTGCATTTTCCTTAAAAAAAGACCTAAAGTTTGAAAGAACACTTTACTAGATAAGAAGAGAATGAACTAAGCAAAAAGCATGAGATATACAATATGATACAATAAAAGGAGACTACATGACTATGATGGAATACATGAAACCATCTCTTGTAGGGACACAATCCAATATTGCACAACTTGAAACCAACACAAACTATAGGTGTATGTTCAATATAATGAATTACAGGATAAAGATCTCAACAAACACATAACTAACTTCTTAGAAATATATTACATCTTTAATATTAATAGCGCCATTAAAGATACTATAAAGTTGAGGTTGTTTTAATTTTCACTGAGGGATTCAACTAAACAATAGTTAAAGGCACTATTTACAGTTTCAATCATAAGATGGGAAAGTCTTATAGAGAAATTCTTAGCTAAATAC
The DNA here is from genome assembly GCA_026284465.1 of Erythroxylum citrifolium. Taxonomy (NCBI): domain Eukaryota; kingdom Viridiplantae; phylum Streptophyta; class Magnoliopsida; order Malpighiales; family Erythroxylaceae; genus Erythroxylum; species Erythroxylum citrifolium. Next base: position 43,383,880 of record JANKOE010000004.1, read on the forward strand.
TTCCTACTATCAAAGTCAACAAAATTGTGAAGTGACATCTCTACCCATCAATAGCTTAATAACAAAACTTTTTATGAGCTGTGGGATATATAGAGATTTGTTGAGAAAGTGTCCACATTTAACTTAACAATATGGATGTAAGCTCAGATCTTTTATAATGGTTGAATCTATTTAATAAAGTTGATGATTGATATAACAATAAGTGGATTTTTAATAATAAAACTTGAGAAGTAGCCCTTGAACTTAATGTAAGAGATGAGCAAGAATAACTATTAGTGATAATTAAGAAGTGCAAGAGCCAATAAACCAATAGATGTATTGATAGATGCATAATCAACCATATTTAAACCCTATATTTGATTTATTTTTGCTTGATATTTTATACTATTATTGTATATTTAGTACTTAATTTGCTACTCCAAGTGTATTTGTAGAGTACAATTGCCTTTATGGACTAATAGGAGAAGAATTTGAGAAAAAAAAACATGACATAAAACAATGATTCAAAATATAGAAGGGATGCACAGCCATGTATAAGCCCATGCACTTCTCTCAGGCCATGCAGATTTGTGAATTTTAGAGATTTTGGATTATGTACATTTTCATGCACGGCTGTGCATCAACTCGTGGATCTCTCAGAACCTTAGAATTTACTATAAAAAGGCTTTTTGGAGGCAAAAAAAGCGAGTGGACATTAGGAGGTGATTCTAGACATGGTAATCATTCTCAAGGGGAAATTTTGATGCAACAAAGTGGAAAGCAAGAAGAAATCATTGAAAGATCCAAAAGAATACAAGATTAAACCTCTACCTTGCAAGAATATTTGATAGGAAATAAAAGGGAGATTTATATTTATAAACCCGTTATTTTCTACTCGTGTTTCTTTTTGTTTATGTTTGATTTCATTTTATTTCATATATAACTAAATATCTATAGTTTCTAGGTTAAACAAACCCTTTGTTTATGCTTTATCATGTTTTGATTCTTTTATTAATGCAATTGGTTTGATTGATATATTATGATTCGATTACGTGTTTAATATATATTCTAATAGATCCAAATTATTTGATTATAATATGATTTCATGTATAGATATTAAGAAATCCTATTTATGAATAGATTTACCATAATTGAAAGGATTTAATTGCAACCCTAGAGATATGATGACATAAATCTTTCAAATTCGGGTGAAACCTAGTAGTGGGAGTCACAAATCGGTAAAGCAATCCTATAAACTTTAACCTGAGTAATTAGGTTGAAAACCTTAGGATTAGTTGTTATGACTTAAGGTAAGCTATTTGCATATCCTAGGAATCTCCACGATCCAATAAATCAATAAATATTTGCATAATAAAAAGATAATTATTTAAGAGATATTATAGAGATTCATAACCTAGAAATTAATTTTTGATATCGATCATTTTCTAAGAGATTTCTTGTTTTTATGTTCAACATCATTTCTTAATTTTTTATTTGTTTATGTTTTATTTTCTTTAAATTAAAAATCACAATCAAATTCTTATACTAGATGATAGGATAACTGTAATTACTAGTATTCAAGTCTTCACAGCATTGAACCGTACTTATCAGTACTAGCTATAGCTACATCGTGTACTTGTGATTAATTCAACATTATCTAACTCAGAAAAGTCAATAAAGTATTTGACGTCTTTGCTCGAGACTTTGATATTAGGAACACTTGAATCCTATTACTCTAGTTATTATGTTTTGTATTTTATTTTATTTGAGGCTTATTGATTCAATTATCTTTTGAATTTCTCTACTTGATCTTGAATTTGTGATCTATTGTAGGATTTATGATTCATTGTCATAGGCACAACTCATAATGGAATGATGGAGCGAACAATACTTTTATGGGAGCTAGCATATGTCTTCACAACTTATAACATCACTATATGGGAGAGAGAGGTTTCCTCATATGGTTTCGGAGGCTCAATCGATGTCTATGCTGTGTCGCGACATTTGTGGGAGTACTTACTAAAATCATGAATGTCGAGCACCAAACTATATGTAAAAATTACTGAACAAGCATAATCAACCTTAAGGTGCACTATACGAGAACAACTACAATTCAGAATGGAGAAACTCTTACACCTATGGATGGAATGACTATATTCCAGGTAAATATTTACAATACCAAGCACCTCTAGTTAATGAGCCAACTTTGGAAGATATGATGCCTGCTTTCATTCAAGAATCAATCATAAAGCATTAGGAAACAGAGGCTCGTATACAAAATTTTGTGAATCGAATCAACCAACTGGTAGAGATAATATTTAATGAGATGCAAAGGAGTTTGACCAGTACTACAAAAGTAGACCCTACCAAACATGGAATGGCAATCACCTTTAGGAGTGACAAAGAGCTCCCATTAGAAGAGGAAGAGGAAAAGGAATAGAGTATTATAAACAAAGTAATGGAACTATTGGCTGAAATGAAAGCTAACCTATGTGAATTCAAGAGTGAAGATAAGACAAGGGTTAGCTTCATAAATGGAGTGACATTCCAAGAAGGACTTCTTGAAGAAGCCTTCATCCAAGAAGAGGAAGTAAAGAAATGGCAGGAGATAATAGAAGAAGATAAGCCAGAAACCTCTATCTAGGACGAAGAAGAAGAGTGGATAGAGATGATTAAAGAAGAATTGGCGAAGGAACTAGGTAAGGAAAGTATTTATAAGGTGTTGGTAGTGATCTTAAGTAAGGACGCTTCTTACTTCCTCTAAGACAAACTGTTGGAGCCAATTGAAGATTCATTAAGTTTTGTTATTCCCTATTTTATTAATAGTTTGTCATTGCAATAGGCATTAATACAAATGATTGGAGTAATAAATTTTATAAATTATATCCTTGCTATTATCTTTCAGCATGTGGCTTACTTACAGGCTACACAACCTTTATGCATGGAAACAGGTGGAAACAAGCCACTTACTATTAATCCGGGATGAAGTTGAGCATAAAGGGTATGTCAAGCTAATGATGTTAAACAATTATTGCATGGGAAACAACCTATGAATTAGGATAGGCTTTTTTTTTTATATTTATGTTATCTCTATTTTCATATTTCATATTTTTTCTTTATTGTTATTTGTTATTTTATTTTATTGTTTTATACCTTTTTTGTTTATGTCTTGCAAAGATGTTAGTCTCATATTAGATGGATCAAAATCAAAAAATCATGTTACTCAAGAAAGTACCAACTCTTCCTTACTTTTTAATATATGCTTATATTGCGTACATTGAGGACAATGTATAAATTTAAGTGTGGGGAAGGGTTTAATAAATTTTTATTGATTTCTTTAAGCTTATTATAATCTCCATTATTAAATTTTATGAACTGATATATGGAATGCCTGAAATATGTCCATTAATAATGTGTTTCATTATTGAATATTGATTGAATTGGTATGCAAAAGGATGATAATTATAATAAAAATTTCTTCTATAAGTCATATTTTTAGTATTGATTGAAATTGTCAAATTGAATGAAAATTTCAAATTATTTACACACATATACTCCATATGTTTTGTAAGTTTTTGAACTTAAGAGCAAAATTCCAAATTTTTTAAGCTCTTGTTATTCTTTCATGTGTGTTATCATGTTTGGTAGAATAATTCTAGAACTTGCTTTTATTATACATATTGAGATTATAATTGTTAAATTAGAAGCATTGATATAATGAAGGCACTTATATTCAACAACTTGTTTAAGCCTATTTAATTGAAAATTACCACACCCTTAAATTTACATTTAGGAATAACCAAGTTGAGTCATAACCTTTTTTATTTATTAAACCCATATATTAACTTTTATCATATCTTTCTTTGATGACCTTTTTATTGTTTTAAACCTTTTTTATTTGCTTCTTTGAAACTTGAATTTTTGAATAGTTCAATATTTCTTTAATTGTGGTACATGATGAATGCTCAAAATTATTGTGAAAAAAAAGAAAAAAATCTAGCACACACATATATATATATGTGCTAGATTTTTTTCTCTTTTTTTCACAATTATGTGCTAGATTTTTTTCTCTTTTTTCACAATAATTTTGAGCATTCATCATGTACCACAATTAAAGAAATATATATATAATGGACCTTTGTGTATTGTGAATAAGTTTCATGTAATTTTCTTTTTAGGAAATTTCCTTCAAATCAAAATTTTTATTATCCCAATCAATACCTAACCTAAGCCCTGTTACGTCCTTATAAGACTTTTTTTTATTTGTGCTTCTACTTTATACATAAGTGGTGGAGATGTGATAATATTGCAAGCTTATGCTAAGAATTTTACTATGCACTGATTAAGAGTTTGGTGCTTTTTACCCCAAACACTTGAGTACATTGAGTAAAATCCTTGTAAGGGTGTAAAGGTTTATACTTTTGATTTTAATGTGATTATTGACGTGATTATTATTAATATTGACTTAGGCTAATTTAAGGACAATTTGATTCTAACTATTTGTAAATTTGATTCAATAAGATATGATGATTTAGAGTATGATTGGACAAATCAAGATTAATGAAGGATTGTTGCTGTTAAATTTATAGTTTTAATTATGGTTTGCTTTAGGACCAGCAAAAGCTTAAGTATGGGGATTTTTGATAGATGCATAATTAACCATATCTATACCTCCTATTTGATGTATTTTTACTTGATAATTTATACTTTTATTGCATATTCGGTACTTATTTTTCCCCAAGTGTATTTGTATAATACAATTGCCTTTATGAACTAATAGGAGAAGATTTCGGAAGAAAACACGACATAAAATGAAGATTCGAAGCACAAAAGGAAGGCATGACTATGCATCAGCCCTGTGCACTTCTCTTAGGTTATACAGATTCACAAATTATGGAGATTTTGGGTTATGCATAGTTTGATGCATAGTCGTGCATCAGCTTATACATCTCCTATAACCTTAAAATTTAATATAAAAAGATGTTTTAGAAGGAAAAAAGTAAGAGCAGACATTAAGAGGTGATTTCAGATGTGGTGATCATTCTCAATGGCAATTTTGATCCAAAGAAGTGGAAAACATGAAGAAATCATTAAAAGATCTAAGAGAGACCTCTACATTACAAGAATACTCGATAGGAAATAAAAGGGACATTTATAATTATGAACCGTTTATTTTTTATTTGTGTTTCTTTCTGTTTATACTTGAGTGTAACTAAATATCTTTTATGTCTAGGTTAGATGAACCCTATATTTATGCTTTAACATGTTTTGATTATTTTATTAATTCAATTGATTTGATTGATATATTGTGATTCAATGACATGTTTAATATATGTTCTAATAGATCTAGAATACTAGAACATAATCTGATTTCATACATAGAGATTGAAAAATCCTATTTATGAATTAATCTACCATAATTGAAAGGAGTTGATTGAAATTCTAGAGATAGGATGACATAAATCTTTCGGATTAGGGTCAAATCTAATAATGAGAATCACATATTATTAGGATGACATAAATCTTCTAGATTAGGGTCAAACCTAATAGTGAGTTTCACAAATTGGTAAAGCAATTCTATAAACTTTAGCCTAAGTTTATGTAATATTTAACTATTAGCATGCCATTGGAATCTCCACGATCCAATAACTCAATTAAACAATTACATAATAAAGGGTAATTATTTAAGATATTTTTGTGGGATTCTTAACCTAGGCATTAATTTTTTATATCGATCATTTTCTAAGAGATTTCTTATTTCTTTGTTCAATATTGTTGCCTACTTTATTTTATTTATTTAGGTTTTTTTATTTAAATTAAAGATCACAATCAATTCATAGACTAGATAATAGGATAACAATAATTACTAGTTTTCATTATCTTCGTGGGATTGACTTGTACTTGTCGGTAATAACTACAACTATACCATGTACTTATGGTTAATTCAACATAGACTAACTCAGAAAAAGTCAATCATGTACACACCAGGGATATAATATCTGTAATAGTAGTTTAAGTGGAGGCCCTAGCAAGGAAGCTTGAGAACTTTAGTACAATGGTAAAACTAGATCAAATGATGAGTTGAATCTTGTGTTCAATGGCATAAAAGCGTTAAAAAGCCAAGTTAGAAACCTTATGGATGAGCTAGTAAAACAAGTGAATTATATAGGGAGTTTTCAAAGACAAATAACCCATACAATAAGAGTTACAGTTTAAGGTGGAGGAATCATCCATATTTTTTCTAGATTAAACAAATAGGTTAAAGGAAACCTCCACATGTATTTCAATAAACTCAGCAATAGGAGGAGAAATTAATCTTAGAGGAATTAACGAGTAAGTTTATAACTACATATGAAGCTCAATTATAAAATCAGATGGCTTTTATTCAAAACCTTAAAACTCAAACCAGTCAATTAATAAAATTTATAGTTTAATAACCTCAAGGGGACCACTGCTTAATGATATAATGCTAAACTCAGGGAACATGTGAAGGCAGTCACCTTAAAGAATGAGAAGGATTTGGCAACATTATGATTGATGCTAACTAATAACATAGATGATGAAGAGGTAAAGAATGAAGTTGTTGAGACAAAGTGTTAGAGATAGAATCAAATGAAAGTGACACCAATATCTTCTTAGATAAAGCTAAAAGATTTGGGGAGCTTTACTATATCTTGTAATATTAGTGACATCTTCATAAATGAGGAATTAATGTACTTAGGTGCTAGTATTAATATGATCTTATACTATCTTAAAGAAACAAGGACTAGGAGAACAAAAACCAAATAAGATGATAATGGAATTTGTAAATAAACCAATTAGGCATCCTAGAGGTATTAGGGATAATGTTTTGAATAAAATTGATATGTTTATATTCCTAGTTAATTTTCATATTCTTGATATGGAAGAGGACAATAAAGAATATCTAATTTTACACAAACACTTTTTTGCAACAATCGTTGCAATTATAAATGTTAAGAAAGGTGAATTAATTCTTAAGGTTAGGGATGAAGGGATTTTGTTCTTGATCTTATATAAGAGTAACCAATATTGTTAAGTCAAAATGACTTCACGTTTAGTGATTTTGATGAAGACCAAATAATCAGACGGAAGCGGAAAGAAAGTGAGACGGAAGCAAACAAAAGTGGGATGGAAGCGCAAAGCCAAAAATCAGATGGACGCGCAAAGATAAAAGTGAGACGAAAGAAAGAAGACGGAAGCGCAAAGCCAAAAGTGAGACGGAAGCGTGAATATTCCACGAATCCTCTTCCACTAATCAGATGGTCTGTAGATCAAAAGGCGAGATTCCAACTGAACTCGAAGGCCAAGTTCTTTTTGAGTTGTGCCTTAAGCAGAAGTGAGTACGATACAGTCCACGGATGCGATACTGTGAAGGAGATGTGAGATACACTATCCATCGCACACGAAGGTACAAATCAAGTAAAGGAGTCCAAGATAAGCATTCTTGTACATCAGTACGAGCTGTTTAAGATGAAAGGCGAAGAGTCTATCAATCAGATGTTTGGAAGATTTCAAACAATCATCAATAGACTTAAAGCTCTCGGAAGAACTTACGACAATCTAGATCACGTTGGAAAGATCTTAAGAAGTCTACCGAAGAGAAGAGATGGAGACCAAAAGTTACATCTTTATAAGAAGCCAATGATTTGAGCGTGCTGAAGCTTGATGAATTGCTTGGATCCCTAAAGATACATGAAGTTGAACTCGATGCTGAAGACAAGCCCAGACGGGATAAATCAATAGCATTGAAGGGCGGACAGAAGAATGATAAGATTCAAAGGAAGATTGAAGAAGCTAAGAATGACAATTCTAGCGAATCAAATCAAGAGTCAAGCGAAGAAGATGATAAGTTATCTTTCATCTCGAGAAAGATCAGACGCATGTGGAAGAAAAAGACTAAAGAAAATAGAGAGTCCTCCTTCAAGAAGAATAGCACAAATGATGGGAAGAATGAGAAGACATCCGTCATATGCTACGAATGCAATAAACTAAGACATTACAAGTCCGAATGTCCATTGCTGAAAAGAAAGCCAAAGAAGAGTAGAGAAGGCAAGAAAAGCATGATGGCAACCTGGGAAGATCTGGATTCGTTCAAATCAGATACTGACTCAGAGGTATCGTTACAAGCAAACATTTGCCTGGTAGCCGAAGGAGAAAGTGATGAGGAGGTAACCTCAAAATTTAGTGAATGACAAGATGCATACACAGAATTTTTAGAAGATTCTTATGCAATTCTGAAGCAGTATAAATTTCTAAATTAAAAGTATGTAGAAAACTTGAAAAACACGCAAGTGTTAGAAAAGGAGAACGTCTGCTTAAAAAAACAAGTAGACGAGATGAAGAAAAAGGTAGTTGTAGATAGATCTGAGGAGATCAATCAACTGAAACAAAGAATAAACAGTCTTTCAGCTGATCTATCAACATTCACTTAGAGTACTAAAAAAATAAATGATATGCTAAGGAAATACAGACACCTTAATGATAAAACTGGATTAGGGTTTACTAAAAACCATATTTAGCATAAAAAGAATTCTGCTCCTTATAGGAAGAAATTTCATAAGTTGCATCATCATACTATGAATTATGTTAGAACTAACCCTAAAGGACCTAAGAAAATCTGGGTACCTAAGAGATAAATAATATCTCCTGCAGATATCGTTCCTTGGAAGAAGCAGCCAACACCATTGGTACTTGGACAGTAGATGCTCGCGACACATGACGGGAAGAAGGTCTATGTTCCTAGATCTTCAGTACAAGAAGGGAGGATCGGTAACTTTTGGAGATAACCAGCAGGGCAAAATCATTGGAATCGGTAAAATCGGTAAAGATTCCTTTGCATGTATTGATAATGTGTTGCTAGTTGATGGTTTAAAACACAATTTGATTAGTGTCAGTCAATTATGTGATTCTGGTTTTGAAGTGTCTTTCAAT
>JANKOE010000004.1:43393905-43410052 GCA_026284465.1 Erythroxylum citrifolium
TTTCGTTTCTTATAGCAAACGACCTTGGATTGACTTCAAAATTTGCAGAAATGTTCAAAAGACATCCAACTAAAATTCTGGAATGTTTCAAAGAGAAATTTCATGTCTAACCCATTCAGATGAATCAAAACAGTTCACTTTTCACAAACCGGACAGAACATAACACAAGAAAACTGGGCAGATTTGTGAAATTTGAGTCACAACTAGTTTAAGATATGTAATATCACCTAGAAAAATAGCTACAAAAATTTTGAACTGCAGGTATAGGAACCAATCAAATAAGATGAACTCACGGATTCTGAACAAAAATTGAAACTTTAAGAGAACACCTTCAATCCCAACGTCCTAGGTCGTCAAATCCATGGCTCTGATAACAACTGATGGCGTGGTGGTTGCTGTGGTGTTTAGGGGTGATGGTTGAAGTTCCATAAAAATTGAAATTTTTTGAGTACAAATGAACAGTCAGATTGTAAGGCGAATTCTGGACAAATGGCTTGGAATTTGGGTCTGATTCTTGAAGCAAAATTGTAGAATAAGATGTGCGCTACAACTTTGATGAAGGAATCGTGGCAATCTGATGTCTAGAAAAAAAGTTATGAATTTTCTTAATAGATTGGTGCTGGAATAGGAAAGTGCTGAAATTGTAGGTTACACAATTAGTCGATTTCAAAGTGCAATTCTGGGCAAACGGCTGGGAATTTAGGGGTGGTCCTTAAGGCTAAATTGAAGTTCAAGAAATGAACTACAACATTAGTGATTGAAGTTCTTTTATCTGGTGAGTAGGGGAAAAGATATGATTTTTCTTAAACAGGTCGTTCTGGAAATGGAAAGCTGGAATTGTAGAATTGAGTTGGAAACTTAAATGGGTGAAAGATAGGTGATTGTTTTTGGAAACAAACAAAACCCTTTAGTTTTTGGAAACTAATAAAACCCTATGATATGTTTTAGGAAAACATTCAAACCCTTAAGAATTGCAAAGCAAATTCTCATTAATTTTTATTCATCATAATCTGCCTCACAAATATAGAAGGCTGGTTGTTTAAATAGGAAAGTTTTAGGTTAAGATAACCACAATCCGGTTTCTACAGCCCTTTTGGCTTCCCATAAGCAACTAATGCACTATAAATATAAATAAAACATCCCATAATTATCCATAAAACTACCATAAGTTGTAGAAATTAAAAAGAAACTTAAATATAAATAAATAAGGAAACTAATGAGCTTTAAAAAGCTCTTATTCATCACATAACAAAAAAAAACTTTATCACGCACTTGTACTGAACCTCCAAAATGTCTTGGGCTCTATCATGGGCTTCAACATGTCAACTTAAGGGCTGGTCAATGGTTCTACATTGATCAAGGCTCGTAATGCTTGTGAGCTATCTTGGACTTCACAAATACAAGCTTTGCAAAAGCTGAAAGGTTGAAGCAAAACCTATAGCTTCATTGTGGGCTTGGATGGGTTCTTTCATGGTAGAAATTGTTGGGCTTGATGGTCCTCCATCACATAGTCTCATTTACAAAAGTATTAAATAGGCGTTCCTGCAAGATTGGCAGAAATTGAACATTTTACGAACTGTTCCTCTAGCCTACTTCTCAAGAGATAATGTACATAGTATCCAACTAGAAGTGCATGGCCATGAATGACGACTTTTTATTTTTGACACTAAGTGGATAAATTCTAATGGAACATGGTGAAAATAATTTGCATCTGAATCTGCTCTGACCTGATAAAAGTACCCATAATTAGCATTAGAATATCTCCATGTCCATCGAGTGTGCTAGTACTCCGTCATCTTCCCACTCCACATTCTTGGCTTTTGGATCTTTTCCAATTAATTTCAATGGCACTTCCAGTCGTGGTGGTTTCTGCGTATATCAGAGGTGAACTGCTGTTTATGAAATCATTATTTTTGACCTTAACATCGTCTGCTAGAATCCAAATTATCATCTAGAAGATAAAAGAAATCCAATTCATTAGACGAAGATGAAAGTACCATGCAGCGAATGAGAGGCCAACTAATTCCACGGAAGAAAGGGTGTTGCTTGATTTCATTGGCACCTGTATGCGATCCTAAACGCATGGCAGGATCTCTGATCAACAGTGCATTAATCAATTGCCTGGCACTGAGACTAACCTGAATTGTGAAGTCAGTAATATCAGCCACCAAATAGTAGAAGGCTTAGAAGCTTAACAGATTACGACGGTATAAAAGGCATGAAGTCTTGAGACTAGGCATGCGTATAAAAGATTGGGATCAGCATTAAAGTTGGTTTGGGTTGTATGTATGATGCTTTAAAAGAAAAGCCAAGTAATATCGTATTTAAATCCATTGGCATTTATGGTTTCTATACATGTGAAAAATAGAACTATAAGAACCTTAGTTGCATCAACAATAATGAAAATTAATTTCAAGTTACAATAGAAATAACTCGGTAAGTACTATTCTCTAGTGGGAGATAAGAGTGAAAAGAGAAGGGTTAGTAATGGCTTAACCATAATTAGGATTCAGGTCTACTCAGGACAATGGTTTAACACAGGCACTTGTTAGTTTCTCGCACAGGACAAATAAAAGACATAGTATCTAACAATTCATTGACGCAGGCTGGCTAAAATCTTATTATCTCTAATTTCTTTTGACGAGTTTGTAACTGTTCCTTTCTACGTGTACAGTAAAAATAGATTCTTCAATTCATGTGGTAGGTAGAACAAACGAAGAACATTCTAAATGAAACAGCTAAAAGCTAGAGGTAAGGAAAATAAAGTCTAGCAGAAAAGGATGGAAATTAAATAACTTACTGGTATGCTACTCGGAAAGGTAAGATCTTTATGCAAAATGTTGGAGAAAGTCTTTTGCCTGTTCTTTCCTCTGAAAGGTGTACGACCATATAGCATCTCATACAACAGTATACCTGAATTGGAATATATAAACAAGTCAACAGTTAACCTTATCTTGGGAAGTTAATGCAATCTATAGGAACAATTTCCGCAGAAAATAATCCTTATATACCAAGAAAAAGAAAAAGAAAAACTGCAAAAGGATTAGATGCATTGTCCAGCCAAGGACGGGACGACCATTTGCTAGGCAACTGGAACAAGAAAGGCAGACGTCATATTTTTTTAGAAGCCACGTCCCCCATATTCCACCCTACTCGATGAGAATGTGAAGCCTCATGGAAATAAACTAAGTGTATCATGTGCTGCATCGTATAAATAGATATCACCAAATTTAACCGTGCTTTGAATCGAATTCCCCTCAATATTCAATAGTGTGAAACTAAGTATGATACCATGTGAAGTAAGAGAAAGATCTATACTAGGTGTAACGCGGTTCAGTTATAAAGTAAATGGTTGTATTACTAATTATATTGGTTCACATAATTTTTCAGGTTTGGAGGCGTTGTACTCTAGACCAAAACCAGAAAGAAAAAAAAGAAAGAAAAAGAACAGCTGATATTATTAAGAAAAATATGATTTAAGTGTTAGTCAATTGATAGTTGTGGCATGCCAGAATGCACTTACCAAGAGCCCACCAGTCGATAGCACTACTATGACCTGAGCCTGTTATTATTTCCTGAAACCAAAGAAACCAAACTATTATGTGAACCAAATTATACTACGTGTTTTTGTTATTTTTATTATTAGAAGAGACATATATTAAACTTCTTGAGCAGCTTGCAAGGAGACATTATTAACAGTGAATTATTTTAACTATTATATTACAATTAATTATTATATATAGAAATAACTAGAATATAGATATATATAAATTCATAGTCACAAGAAACTTGATGATAAAGAAATCAATGTCAGCAGCAATATTCTGATCTTCAACCATTGTATTGTTATCCAGGAGTTGTATGTAATGAAAGCTTGCTTCAATAAACCAGAATTAGCAGTCAACATACTCGAGTTCAAGAAAAGCAAGTACAATTCTCGTAGTTTAACACTTCCAAAGAATTGGTATAACGGTACCTTCATAAATTATACACTCTGAATGTAATAAAGAGAATCAAAACAAAATATATAATCAACAATCCATTTATTGTGTTAGAAATTTAAACTTCCATGGTACGAGGTTTCATATACCGGAGCAATGTATTCTTCAGTTCCAACAAAAGAATTCGATTGTGCTATTGGTTCTGCAACAAAAATTGCTGGTGGCTGGCTTCTGGATCTTCTTCTCCCATTAGATGGCGGATTCACAACAATCTGCAGCACATACAAAAAGTTTAGATAACGTCCAAATGAAGTCACAGAAACTTACTGTAAGATGGAATGTTGAAAATATCATCTATTGGCTATTGCATATCAATCAAGAGCCTATCATTAAACGTGTCATGCTGAAATAAAGCAAATCTAAAATCTTGCTACATTAAATCAAAACTAACAAAAATTCTTGAGAAATTTTGGGTGAAGGAAACTCCACAATTTTGAAGAAACTAAAATGGGAGGGTAACAACCCGTCTTTGTATGATGTACACCTATAGAATGTGCTGTGGATCACCTGAAATTTCCCTTCAGGCACTAGATAGAATATGATGCCCTAATTAAAATCCTCAAGATATGGAAAATCAAAGTTAAAATGCATGCATGCTTATATAATTACATACTTGTGGGTTACAAGACGTCATAAATGATAAATCAAAGTCGGTTAAAACAATATGACCATTCTTCTGGAGCAAAATATTTTCTGGCTTTAGATCCCTGTAAATTATCCCTGAGATGAAGTCATTAGAAAATGTCAAATCAGTTGAAAGAAATAAGGAAGGACAAAATTTACTGCAGAGAAGCATTATAAGGAACATTTTGTGCTACATATATAACAACCAAATAAAAGACTAACCATCTATGGTTGTAGAAACTCATTCAACACACGTCTAGCAGGATTAATTGTTGAAATAAACCAAAAAAGAGTTAAATATTTCTTGTCATTAATTCAAAAAAAAAAAAGCAAGAATTCCTGTGTTTATCCATTGCCAAATAAAAATCAGTTTACACATGAGACCGCCATACAGTTCTGTAAGTTCCTAATTCATTTAAGAAGAAACTAAATAGTGATATGTCCACACATCATCGCCACATTGGCAAAACGTGATCACTTTTCCATTCCGACAATAAGACACCGTTATCAAATGCATAAAAATAAATGTGTTTGCATAACCTTGAGTTGTATGTCCTACCCATTACTGACAATCATTTTTCCTTTCTGTATCATTTTTATGTTACCCATCATGAAAAGCTATATAAGCTACACTTATGTCCCTTCAACTTACCATGAACATTTACTCATCAGGGAAGCAGTTATGTGTCAAGTACCCATCTTTTCTCCAATTTATATAGTATATGAAGAAAAAGTAAGCATCACTGGTATCGTCAGCATAGCATACAATATAGACTGAGTTGATAGAAGTACCTAAACAGTGAAGATATTCCAAGCCAATTACGACCTCGGCTGCATAGAACCTGCAGATTTAAAAGGAATGAAAAAGAAAGCATATATAATATTGGTATACAATATCTTATTTGAGGTACATGATTTGAAATCAACACACCAATAAAATGTCTGAGGATTATTCAAATTATTTTAGATCCCGCTGTAAGTTATTTGGAGCAGGGATTGTCAGGATGGAAACAGTTACTCATCTATTTCACTAGAGTACGAGTAGATAAACATAAATCTTTCCCATCACTTCTATGTCCTCTCACTCTTTCTATATTCAATTCCTGAATAGATACTCTCATTGCACCACATTTTCTTTACTTTAATCCTTTGAAAATTTCCACCAAAGACATGGACTATACTATAACTCAAATCAGTTCCTCAGCCCATGGGAACAGAAGTAAAGGCCCTTAAAATTCAAAAGACCATCAATTTTTCCTTCTAATTTCAATAGCTATATTCAAATAGAATTTTTTGGTGAACTGTTAAGTAAAAAAAAAGATTTACAACAAACAATTGTTAATTTGCAAAATTAGAGTACCTTGCAGATTCCTCCTTAAACGATTTCATTGGTTGCTTGTCAAGTAATGCAAATAACTCTCCACCAGGGCAAAAGTCTGTTATCAGACAAACGTGTGTAGAAGTCTGAGGAGACAGAAAAGCATCAGAATATTTTGATATTTCTGATAATCAGCTAATCTTGCATAAAGAGAAATTCTTATTGCTGGAAGAAAACAATAACAATATTGTGCGAGCAGTTTAACCATTATCGAATATCAAGAAGCAGGATAGGAAAAAGGAAAAATTCTATAGTCAATCATGCCTATAGTATTTGTACCAAAATTAGATCTTCAAATCTTCATGCTACAGCAGCATTTTTCCCAAGAATTTTAGTTTCAACATATAGAACATTTTATCAACTACATACAAAGAAACTGATTTATAGGATGTCATATAGCAAATAATTTTTTTGGAAATTTGAAGATTGAAATATAGGAAACAAAACTAATACACTACAGTTAATAAGCAGACCTGAAATGAAGAGTACAGTGAGGGAAGAAAAGGATGATCTAGAAGACAAATAATTTCCCTTTCAACACAAGCGCGATGAACCTGTAGACATTAACAAGAAAAGAAGATAATTGGCCACTGTGTTGCAATTCATGAGTGATAACATCATACATTCACTATTCAACTCCTATTTTGATATAATTAAATTACTGTTAAATTTGCAATGGGCCTACGGGCTCACACAAGTATGAAAGTTAGACCGTACACAAGCCCAAGTAAGGTTCTACCCTAAAACCAATTGGCCATAAGCGGAATAGCCCACTAGGTTTATATGTTAGTCTTCTTTCTCCTCCTTCTTTGATGTGGGACACTCACATTTAGGTATTCTCAACACTCCCTCTCACGAGTCCCTTTTTTTTTCAAATTTGTAATGGGCCTATGAGCCCACATGTGGAGAAAAGTTAGACCACACACATGCCCAAGTGAGATTCTATCCTAAAACCAATTGGTCAAGATCTTCATTGACTCTGATACCATATTAGAATTTTTAATATGGGAAGAGTGTAGAGCCCATTAATAAAAATTGGGCCTGGGTCTAACTATTGCTAAAATGACTAGAACTAGTTATTTGGTTAGTTGGCCCTTACCATTTATTAACCTTTTAACATTTTCATTTTTAATCAATGAGAGATACTCTAATACTCTCCTTCAAGTGCAATTGGGATTGGGCATCTAGTTATCACTTGAAATAAATGCAGCAGTAACCAGACCGGGCCGCTACTATTAGATATTCAAACAGACAACTGAGAAATTAAGAATCAGAATTAGACCTGCTCTGATATCATGTTAAATTTGCAATGGGCACGAGGGGGAAAGTTAGACCATATACAAGCCCAAGTAAGGTTTCATCCTAAAATCAATTGGCCATAGGTGGAGTAGCCTACTAGGCTTATATGTTAGTCTTCTTTCCCCTCTTTCTTTGATGTAGGACACACACATGTAGATATTCTCAACACTTCCCTTCACATGTGAATCTCTTTTTGCCTGGGCAATGCAGAGAGGTATGTAAACAATCCTCTAAGGGCTGGACTTTGGATTGAGGTCAAATAGGTCCCCTCTTGGGGTAAACAATACTGCTGGGCCATTTGCTCCGTGTAAACTTCAAATCCTTCTCTAGTTACTTAAATGATGGGCCCCTTTTTGGGGCAAATAGTAGGCTAAGATCATTGGCTCTAATATCACATTAAATTTGCAATAGACCTATAGCTCATAGGAGGAGGAAAGTTAGACCACACATAAGCCTAAGTAAGGTTCTATCCTAAAACCAATTGCTAATAGGTGGAGTAGCACATTAGACTTATATGTTAGATTTCTTTCCCCACTTTCTTCGACGTGGAACACTCACATGTGGGTATTCTTAACAATTACTAATCATATTCCAGGTTGTCTTGACTTTTTCAAACTTTAGGCTTGTTTCCTATAATCATTTTCCATCATCTGGCTAGTAGTTCTTAACCAAGTGAAAAAAGGAGGATTTTAAAGAGAAAAATGTCTACTAAAGCTTGGAACATGTCTTCAGGAGTGACACTCATTCATATTGTAGAGACATAACGAAATTCAGCTTCCAGTTTGTCCAACCTTTGATATATGCATAATTGTTTTAGTAAAACCATTTACATTCTATGTGCAAAATAAATTTTCATTTTTTGTGCAATAAATATCTATGGACGTAAATGTAGAGCAAGTCTAGTCAGTAATAGAGTATCAATTGCATTTTGCATAGTACCTGAGGAGAAAATAGAAATGCCAAAGGAATTTATTGACACTAAAATATCACAACACTTGTCAGTCAAAAACATGCTGCATATTGAATGGAGTTTAAATCATTTACAGTCAACAGCAACGATGCAAGTCATTCATCTATGGAATTTCAAATGGAAAGAAATAATCTAGTAAAGGACTTTCTTCTACACATATCAGTAATTTGTCTATCCACACCTTGTTTCGATTTAACATCGCAGATTTCTCCATTGCTTTCATGGCATATAGTTCATTAGTGCCCTGTAATTCCACTAAATGAACGCTGAAACATATGAGAAAATTGTCCAATTACAAAACAAAGCATCAGGATATAAAATACGAACAATGTGGTAGCTGCAGTTAAACAATATCTTATTTGACCAATAATAGTTTTTGCAGATTCACTGTTGAAAACATCAATATACTACAAAAAGAAAGAAACAACAAACAGGGGCACAAGAAAATGAATTGTCAATGGAGTGGTCTCAAATAAAAAAATATTAGTAGCAATATTACAGATATTAAAAGAATAGTTACTTTTTAATTAGAAAAGCTAATAGTTACTTTTTAATTAGAAAAGCTTGCAACAGACCATAGAATTATGCAGTTCTAGATGTTTCACAAATTAAAACACAGCCTAGGCGGAGTGGAGACTTAAAGTTTCAGGAATTGGCATCACAAGTTGATAATGTTAGATTGGTATGAAGTTATCCAAGTTTAATTACCCAAATTCTCAAATCTAGCCTTACTAACCTATATATGCATCAATGAGGCTTTCATGAGTCAGGAAGTATTCATACTAAATCTTCCACATTTCCTAAACAACTTGAAAAATCACATGTGTTTACTAGAATGAATATGATTATAGCAACGCCACTATCTTAAATCCTGGAAAAGAAAGATGGATACAAAGACTCCTTTGAATTATAGTAGCCAGCAACTCCAATAGGAGATATAGGAGTAAACCAGCAGTACCTGCCCGTATCCCCACAACCTAAAGGTTTTATTGGCTTGAAATGATGCAGCCCAATCTTTTCACCTCGTGAAGTGATCTGGGAAGATAGAAAGAGTGAATTTTAACAGGAAAATAGATAGGACATAAAGAACAGGGACATTATGAGGCATAATGAAAAACAGCAAAGAGAATAGTATAAAATTGGTGAAGGAAGAACTTCCTATCGACCATGCCTCTTCAAACGCCTAAAACCTAACAGTTTATCTGATTAATACTATTTATCTTCGAGAAGGAAATACTGCTCATTTCATACTAGCATTATAAGGAACTACTGCTCATTACATATTAGTATTGTTCTTTTTGTTTTGGTAACATCAGCATAAGTTTTAGTCCAGGATCATGATTGAGTCAATTCAAGATCCAAGGTGTTTCTATCTTGAACGTCTTCCAATAGGTGTTTTTTAATAGCATCTACTAAACCTAAGAGAAATCATAACAGAACTCCCTCACATGTAGAGCCACTGAGAGAAAGTTAGTTGTCACTTTGAGCAGCTGAAAAATTAAAGAATATGGATTTGTCATTGTGATGAAAATTCAGTTCCCTCTTATTTTGCTAGGAGCCTCATCTGACAATGAAATGCTAGTCAGGGAACAATGTGGCAGTATATTGTTTATCAACTAAAAAATTAATTTGAATAGTAAAATAATTGTTGATGCCTTTAAAAACTAAAACTGAGTAGGCAGCAGTGTGATGAAAAAGAAACAGTTTTGAAAAAATAAAATTGGAGAAAAGAATTAGAATATAACACTATATCCTCTTATAATGCTTCCAATTTTGACATCCATGTAGTTTTATTGAAGGGATAATAATTCTAAAGTGCTCAACCTTTTCAGATTTTTTCAATTCAGTCCCCAAACTTCTAAATTTTTTAATTGAGTGACCAACCTTTTAAAACTTTAACAATTAAGTTCAAAATTTTGGTTTTGCTGATATGGTAATAGATGGACATCCATGTGGCATTTAGTAGACATGTCATTTCATCAAAAATAACCTTTTGAAATGAATTGTTAAGGTTTTACAAGATTGATCATTCATTTGAAAATTTCAAAAACTTAGGCATTGAATTAAAAATCTTAAAAAGAAACACTTTTGAATATGTTATCCCTTTCTTAGAAATATGTACTTGTCTATCATACCAAGAAACAACAGAACCTAAACACGCTCCTTTCTTGGTTGTATATATTACAAAATGTGTATGTATTCTTACAAAGTTGTGATACTATTCAAAATGAGGTCCATTAAAAAATTATCATACCTTCTGTATAGCTTTCCAAGAGGCACTATCCTTTTTGTGAGGCCGTGGAAAGACAGGTTGAGAATGAATAGCCCAAAGATCTTCTGGTCTCTAGAAAAAAATAAAGAATACCATGAAGCATGAGTTGTGACACAAGAATAATATTTCCAGCCACAACTACTTTGATCATCCCAATGTCAAGGCATAATCAAATAGCCAGATCATTTGTTAAAGTTCTTACATATTCAATTTTGATTAGATGTTAGGTAGGAGGAGTTAAAAGATGAACTAAGCTTGTCCTCACAAGTCACAACATAGGCATGGAACTAATAATTAAAAACTTTGCTGTAGTGAGAAGTTTGAGAATGCGAAACTAAAGTACAAGAACTTATCCAAGTTGATAAATAAAGTTTATACATTTTTCAACTTCTTAAAACTTGTAAACGATGATCTTTTTCTCTTCCAGAGAAATATATTTTTAGTCCTTAAACTTAAAGCTATTTTCTAATTTTGTCCTCCAACAACTAAATTTTCTAACTCCTTAAACTCTTCTAGTCATCCTACCTTAGGACTTCTGTTAATTTCCTTAACAGAAATCCTATATGACATCAATTGAATCCAAGCTGCACATACAACTGGAAATGACATGCGCTTCTAACTTGAATGCCATGTAGGATTTCTATTAAGGATATTAACCGTAGTCCTAAAACAGAGTGATTAAAAAGATTTAGACACTAATAGAAAGTGTAATAGTTGGACTGAAGACGTTCAAAGAAGTGTAGGAATTTCCATAAGCAAATATTCAGTGACCAAGCAAATTGATCAAGTTCACAAATGGTAAAACTGAAATAGCAAATAGTTTAAGAAATTTGTAACACTACTGGAAAAGACATTTAGAACTGTTCACTAGCCCAAATACAAAGTGAAAGGAGTACCTTACCAAGTTGGCATCAGGAAGATCTCGAACAGCTTCATCAACATTCTCTGCAGTAGCTTTGACCTTATAATGAAACAAATGTCAGGATGTTAGAAACAAAAAGAAAACACAATACTCTGAAGCTGAGATAAATTGTTTGACAAGTTAGAGTATTTATCTGATAAGTAAAAATCACTAACTGTGATGAATGATACACATAGATATTTGTACACAAGCTTAGAAGTTGAGGTGTTCCGCTGTTATTAACCAATTCTTTTGCAATTTGCTAAATGGGACTACTACAGTGTGCATGTTCATGAAACAGCACATCTTTCCATCATGATAAAGAATGTCAATGGTGTTTGGAATCTTCTCTAAGGGCATCAGAAGGAGTTAGCAGGAAATGTCTGATTAAGAAAATGAAATATATTATTCAAAAAAGTGCAGAACATAATCTTAATTAATTTCCTTAATTAGGTCAACAAGTAACATATAGGTAGATCATCTTCTTATTAATTTCAGTCAATTTATGCATGAACATAGAAGAAGAATCCTCTCCACCTGTTTATCACCAAAAAGTTCCAGCCAATGTGCTAACCCTGGTATTGTAGAAACAAAGGAAATCATAATAGAAGAAACAATGAAAACAAACCACATACCAACTTAGTACTTTTATGCTCTGCTCCCTCTGAGAGGCAGTTTCGTAGAGGTTCTATATGATCACTCCCATCCAGTTGAACACCAATAAAATATTGAAGCTCACCCTGCACAGAGAGAATGGAATTTCTGAATTGGTCAGAAAATTCAGAATTGCTTATAGGAAATGATGATTATGGGCTTGGAAGAATAGGAATCTGATACTTGCCTTTTGATCACGCATAGGTTGCAAGTGGAATAAGTTCCAAAATTTCTTACCTGCCGAAATCATAAGGTTCGAAAATAGTAAAAAGTCAAATCATAACTTCCATAAGGATAATAGATAGCTTCCAACAGCTACGTATTATGATAACTTTCAACTGAAAATCTTCTTTTTCTCTTCCAACTAAAACGAGTCAAATCTGTACTGTGCTCAAGAACTATATTATGGATGCTCTCTTCATAAAGCTTACCACTCTTGGTGTAGTTGATCAACTGAACAGTGATTTCCGTTTGTTCTCTTATAGCATCTCTGATCTTTGAGACAGTTGATTGGTCTGTTTCAGGTCCTTGAAGAAATCTGCACAATAGATGAAAAAGGTGACTTTCATCTATGATGCAATTACGGGCATAATAAAACTGAAAAGTGTTAATATTCATCTTCTTTAGACGATTGATCACTAGAAAGCTCTTGGCAAGATAGATTACAATATTGTCAGTACAAAATATGACGACAAAAGAGTCATTCGCTTTAGATGATTCCTATGATAAGATCACCATTGTAAACTTTATGGCAATATAGATGACTACAAAGTTTGTACAAAATATGAAGAAACTCGAGGCAGCATCATCAGCTCGATCGGCATAATAATAATCAATCAAACAAGTCATCCCATTAATGGAAGTTATCATTATACTAAGTGTTCTACAGCTTTCTAATTAATTGTGTGGGCAATTGTACTCTTCTGCCCACCTATTCCAGAGTTTATACCTTTCCCATATGCATTATTGAAGTAAGGATTAAAATTACAGTCCCAAATGGGCTTTCAAGAATACAAGAATTCATAGGTTCCAGATATGGTGCAATGTAAAATGAATGCACGGATACTAAGGGTGAATGAATTAGTACTATGCAGGAGAATCACAGTACAAGTAGAGAACTGGCAGTAAATTGAAAAATCAGACATATATATAAAATCAACACAATCCGCAAAATGCAGTTGATTTATACCGACAGTTCCGTCCTAGGATTTCTTCACGTGTGTATTCTGTGAGTTCAAGAAAGCTATCCGATGCAAATATCTGAAAACGAAGGTAAAGGATATTATCTGTTTAATGGTAAAGTCCAAATTAGATTTTTGAGCAAGTATTTTAGCGATCTCCTGACGGCAAAATAGAATAAAGTACAAACGTGTACATAGAATCCCAGAGTTGGTAACTGGCCAAATCAATTATAGCTTGTAGAAACCTTTTATACTCTAAGATCATACAAGATATGAAAAAAATTTAAGCAAGTATGAACAAATTGACACCAAGGCTATCAGAAAGAGACAGTTAGGCAGTAGTAAATCATAGAAAGACTCTGGTTATGTTAATCACTATGTAGTACCTCGCAGAAGTGGTGAAGTCTTCACTGACATTTTTTCTTTCAGTTAACACATAAAAAGAAATTCATAGCAATGATGTGTGCCTTACGATTGGGTTATCAGGAAGTCTAGGATCTGTAATCACAAAATTCTTTTCAATGCGCTCCAATGTAGTTGCCAAATCAATTCCTTGGCGTATATCCCTTTCTCTTATAGAGTGATCCCAGCTATCAGTCCACTCTATGTCTTTAGTCATCAGAACCTCAGGTACCAAAGTTGGTGATTGTTCATCTTTTCCTATATAACTTAAAGATCTTGCTTTTTTGAACCTGCAAGATCAAGTAATTCATTTTTATATGCAATGCAACATCTATTAGTAGTTATAAGTTCTGTCAGAAAAATGAATTCAAATGGACATTGAAGAACAGGATTAAATAACTAAAAGATCAGTCAAGGATAAAAAAGAGAATCCCTGTAATTAGGTGGAGAACTTTTCCATGTTACAAAATGGAGTCAATTTTTGGTCTCTCTCTCTTGCTAGAAACAACACACTTCCATATGGTACATTTTTACCAGCACAAGGGAGGATAATATGCGCAAAGAACAGGGATCTGATAAAATCCAGGAATCATTTAGAAAGAAAAACGGAAAAGAATACTAACCTCACCAAGGAAATGCGGCTTGACTTCCTGGATTTTTTGTCAGCGTCTTGAGTAATACTGTTCCTAGATTCCAGCTGAGGAGAATGCCTTCCAGGGGTACCGATGGAATCAAAGCCAACAGATTTAGGCAAAACATAGTCAAGGTTGTCTGAAGTGTCCTGACTCATAGTTCGAATGTGAGATTTTGGAAGTTTCAGGGTTTGGACAACCTCCTCGATGGAATTTAAAGCCTCATCTTTTTGACGAGCTGAGAAAAGAAATTGAACGATGAATGAGTTCAATGCCGTCAAGCACATGTAATCAGAAAAGAAAACCAAAATTCCATGATCTTACCATCATAACGGATTAAAGACTTGGGCAATCCATTTGGGCGAAGAGCTTTTTCATTATTGCCTTCTGTATATTTGCTGACTTCCACCTGCATTCTGCAAAATTCAATATCAGTTTTTGAACTTCAAATGACACGAAATAGTTACCATGGCTATTTTCTTAACACGGGAAAGCCATCTGAAAGATGGAATACGAAAAGGTACAAACCCAATGAATTTAATAGCATTTCCAAGCTCATTTTTGATAGGCGTGATAGTAAGGAGATTCCAGAAAGGAGTGCCATCCTTCTTGTAGTTGAGGAGCCTTCCGCAATAGCTCTTTCCACTCTTGACGGCATCCCGTATCTTTGCTACTTCATTCTGGTCAGTCTCTGGTCCCTGAAGAAACCGACTGCAAATACAATATAAACACACTCAAATGTTGGTTTTCGTCTACTTGAACATATATTTTTGTCTAATGTAAATACATTCCACACCACAAGTTGAAACTAATCTACCTTGATATAGATTGAACTGAATAACCTGAACTATCAACCTTTGATATCCATTTATCTAAGTTCTCCGACAGTGGTCTACTCTGAATTCCAGCTTTTCCATGATTATAGGAAGGAAATGTTCATATCAACCATTTAAAAGAAGATTTCTCATCTCAATAATGAGTGCGAAAATATTAAACCCTTTACGGTTACGCAAAGTGAAGGAAGTTTATTGAAATAATACCCAAATATCCACATTCGTATGAAGTAACAGTACAGGTTAATAAAGGACAAATATTTTACGCATATTTTTAAAGGTCATTCTGTTTGTAGATTTCCTAAACTAGTTTGATGCATCTTGAATGCAAGCGAGTTGACTAAAACGCTCTTGCGAATAATGCATACAAGCTCAGAAAGTGAAGAAGAATAGCATGTTTACCAGTTCCTCCCAATAACTTCTTTTGAGGTATAACCAGTCATGGTAAAAAACCCACTACTGGCATACATTATAGGGCAGTCTGGTTTAGAAGTATCTGATACAACAAATGTTTGTTGCAAAGTTGATAGCGCATCCTTCAACTCTTGTGATACTCGTGGAAAAGCTGCTGATTCAGATTCCTCCGACGCCCTTGTTGAATTCCCCACAAACCTCTCTGATGAGCTTCTGTTTCTATTTCCATCTCCAGAGGATCTCGTTAGGGCCTTGAAACTACCTTCCCCTGTACCAGACTTCACCACAAGTCCCCATTCTGCAGTTCTTTCTGCTATACTAGCTTCAGTAAGTATTTTATTGAGAGAACCTTGTCCACTGGAATTATTGGTCCTTTTCTGTTCTGTTATAGCATCACCATAAGTGGTCTTGGACTGGCTATTCCCTTCTTTTTCAAATGCCATCCACTTGTGCACAGGGTCTCTAATGATACAAGAATCAGATGACTGTGACTGTACGAGTCCCTCCCCTTTAGCTATATCACTCCGTGAACTTGGACTTGGACTAGTTTGGGCAGCATAATGACTTGCTGCTGGCTCAAAGATTT
>JANKOE010000004.1:43411356-43429603 GCA_026284465.1 Erythroxylum citrifolium
AAAATAGCGAACTGGATTTGCATGCTCTTGAAGACTTTGGATGTTCTAACCAAAAATCACATACGTGTCGAAAAATATGGATTTTTACAAACAGTTATATGCATGGGCAGATTTGTCAAATTTATATATTATTACCTAATTTCCATTCTTTTCCATCTATATATTCAAACAATGAAAATTCTATTTCCTCTCGCTTATTTTAAGAAACTCTAATCCAAACGAAGGAAATTTAATTTAATTTCTTTTCCTTTCCTTTCATTTCTTCATTTAAATTTACTCTCGTTTCCTTTACATTTTATATTGCTATACACAGTGTAAGAAAATTAAATTTCACTTCTTTTCCTTCCCTTTCATTTACTCATCTAAATTTATTCTCGTTTCCTTTACATCCTAGATTGTCATACACAGTATAAGAGTGGTACACTGGATCCTATTGTAAAGTGGACTGTTACTTGCAATAAGGGAAAGATTGATAAAAATGCCTTTTCAACTAGAACTAGTGGAACAATGCGACATACCGAAATGTACTGCCGCCAAGCCGGTATCGCTTGCTATCAAACATCAAAATAACATTCAAAGTCAGCAACACCACTAATTGATCTTAATCACTTGACACGACTGTATCTGCTCAAACCTCACAAAGCAAGATGATCGTACGCACTGGCTTTTTGTTCATTTTTAATCTTCCCCTCGTATTGAAGTTGACAAACAATTCAAATTTTAGCCTTCATAGCATCTCCGTTTTAGCATTCGTTTCATAAGTAAACCCAAATTATCAGTTTAAACTTAAGGGCGTAGCTACTTCGTTTGGAGTCTTCAATTGTCTTCTCCAATTTAGTAAGTAGCCATCTATGAGTAATGCAACAAAATTATTCAACTAATACAGAAGGAGCAAGCAGCAAATAATAACAATAACAAGGACATATCCAGCAGTACTAAGAGAAACATAAAAGAAACAAAAGACTGACAGAGAAATGTGAGAGCGCCAACCCAGTAAGAAAGAAGAAAAGCCACTAGCGGGGAAATTATTCAGCCGCCGGTAGAGGCACTGCCGGAGAGAGAGGGTGTGTGTTGGAGCCATGTTGAACCATATGTTCTTAAACGATAAGTTCGTACGGACGGATGTGGATTGAAGAGCTCTGCAGCATGGAACGAGCGGTTATTACAGAAGAGTGAGACGAAATTGATGTTGACTCCGGCTTCATGCATGGCCAGCCACGTCACTTTGGTCAGGTAAACTACTACTTAAATAGTATCACCAGAAAATCAGTCGTTGGTGGATATTTTTCTATTTTAACCTCTGTGCGATTAAAATCATATCATATCTCGTGCTGAAATGACAGTTGATGTCGTCATTGGTCGATATTTTAATATTACGATATCTTATTCTATTCAATAAATCTCAGTCATTTATTTATGTAGGTTCCGCGTGATCTCACGTGAATCCCACAAAATAAATGGCTGAAATTTTATGAGACAGAATAAAACAGAATAATATTAGACAAAGGATCTGAACTTGCCCATCTGCGACTTACTCTCTCACTTATATTGGTTACTTATATATCCTTGAAAGCAGCGATGTTCCTGGTCTGCAAACAGTGTCTGAATTAACAGAACAGAAACAAGCACTGAATTGGCCTCAAACATAACTCAAAGTACATGCTACTTAATTTGGATGCCATGTCACTCGTAGGGAACGAAAGAATTTAGTTTGTCAAAGACTGGCTCATCCCTGTACAAGAATAACCGTTTGTAATAATTAACTTATTCATTCTTTTACGGTTAGTAATTTTAAAAAATAAAGATAAAACAATGAAAAGATTAAATGTTTTTTAAATTGTAAAAATAAAACATAAATCATAAGTGATTTATTCTTGTTAACAATGTAAGAATTACGTACCATACTACACAACTCTATTTAATTTGCATTATGGTTGATGTTTATCAAAAGAAATATATACTTTTGAGATATGAATATTTGATATATCTAATATTTTCATTTTAAAAAAACCTCTCAAAGAGAGCCAATGTCAAAGCCAAAATGAGAAATCACAAGTAGATTCTAGTGAAACCAGATCCTCTATCTAGTTTTACTCTATCTTATTCTGTCTCATGAAATCTTAGCCATTTATTTTGCGGGGCCCACGCGGGTCTTATGCGGGCCTCACATAAATAAATGGTTGAGATTTATTGGATATAATAAGACACCATAATATTTGACAGAGGATCTAGACTCGACTCTAGTCGTGTCGAATAACAAGAGAAACATTGGCACTGAAAAACTAAGACCAAAGTCAAAACAAGAAACCTTAGGACTGTACAACAGATTCTAATCAATCACCAACACCGAAAAAGGAACTAAAGCCTTAACAGGCATCGCAAGACTTTTAAAAGTGCATCATGTATGAGTTTGAATTAGATTCACATTAGCCAACGTATTGCTCTAACTTGGAGACTAATATAGTATCCTAATGCACCAAATAGAAGAACAAGTTCTTTGTATTACCAGACAATTAATAGTTGTTATATACACTGGCTAATGTGAATCTCATTCAACCTCATCTATGTTGCATCACGTATCCACGCTATGTTCCCCTAGCTTAATACCTAAAAATATGTTACGATTTCTTCCAATCTATATCACATAAATCAAGCAACTAAAGACCATTCTAAGTATGATAAGATCCTCCTTCTACCAGTTTCGTGACTTACTTATCTATTGCACGATATCATTCCAATGATCCTAGTTACAATATAAGTTGAAAAGGCTAAAAGTGTATGCCAAGTAACATCAGTGAATGAATGCTTGAAGAACATATGCTTGATGGTTTCATCTTTATTTCAACATAGAGCACACCTTTTATTTAGGATATTAAATTTAATATTGTTTTTGCTCCTTAAATTTTTCAATATGGACAATCATAAGATAAATAAGGTTTTAGGGATGTTAAAACGTTGCCACACCAATTTATACCAACATACTTTTTGTTTAGCTGGAATGAAAATTTCCAAACAAGATTAATTAGTGAAGATTTTAGAGCTATGTCTAAGCCAAATCTAGGTATCAGCTTAATCCTAATTAGGAGCTAGATTTAGGAGCCTCTTCTTTTTATTAGAGAATTTCTTGCTTAAATAGGTTGGCCAATTCTTATTAGCTCCATCAATGACAACTTCCACTCTCAATGAATCAGGAAAGGAGGTTATGAAGATATTGTAATTATGCAATTTAAAGAGAGGGTAAACTCATGCTAGTTGTCAAACCAAATTCAAGTTTCCCTTCCATTCCCTATAATGCCTTTGAAACCTTTGTAGACTTGATTTCTAAGCCCTAACATCTTCTTAAGAGTCTATGAAGTATTGGTTTTAGGTTGAACATTATGCAAGCTAGCTTCTTAGTAGATATAGATCCATCTCACCTTGATTTACTCCTTATCAACTAGAAATTTTCACATTCTCTTCACCAATATAACCATGTTCTTGCCTCTTATCGATTTTATCCCTTGTCTACACTAAGTTCTTGGTTTACAAATATTAGCCCATTCGACTTTGGCTCTAGAAGAATTTCTTTCTTTTCCTAACCAAAGGAAGGTCATAAAATTCTTCCAATAGTCTTGTTGATGTTAATATGTAGGTGAAGATAAGAAATTTAGTGAATACGAAATGGTTAAGACTTGAAGCGAAAGCCTATTTGCGATACTGAGAGCTCTATTGCTCAAGTTTCCTAACCCCTTCTGCACACTTCCAATCAATAGAATGCAATCGATATAAGAAATTATTTTGTAGTAATGGGATCACTTAAATACTTTAGCTCTTGATTGAAACCAGTGACTGAGCTAATAAAGTTGGTCAAACTATCATATTCCTTAAAAAGAAAAATGCAACTCTTATTTGGGTTAATGCTTAACTTTAACATTTCTTTGAATTCTATTAGTGATTTGCAAAACATATTAGTGGACTCAAGTTTAGCTCCATATTAAAGTAACAAGTAATCAAGAACTGAAAGGCTTATGATTTGGAGTTCTCCATAATTATAATGAAGCTTGAATTCAGTTTCCTCCAATCTCCTTAGATCAATGAGTCTTGAGATCTATACATATAGTGAGCAAATAAAGGGATAATGAATCTCTTTGCCTCAAAACTTTGGCAACTATAAAGTAATGTGTAGGCTCAGTATTGGTAAGAATGGAATAAGACACAATAGTAACATATTAGGAGACCCATCTAACTTATTGAGGTGGGAAACATATAATAATGATTAAGAAAACCCAACTAATAGAGTCAAATGCATTGCTTTATGGGAAGTCCACTTTGAGAGGACAACTTTTGATTTCATAACCTTTATGATAATTCTTGAAGAGCTTTTTAGTTTCTAAAACATTGTTCCATATAGATCTCTCTAGAATGAATGCACTTCGATAACAATTGATCATGCCATAAAGGATAGGCTTAAGTCTAGCTGCAAGGAGTTTGGAAATAATTTTATAGATGACAACGCAATATAAGATAGGTCCATAATTAGCTAATGAAGAAGGGTTAGGTATCTTGGGAATAAGATAAATATTAGTATTATTGAGATTTTTCAAAAAGAGTTCCATTGGCAAGAAATTCTTCGATTATATTGATAATAGAGTTATCTAAGAGAGACTAAGTTTTTTTTTGTGGAAAAAAATGGCATTAAAGCCAAGGGAGCATCTTAATATCTAAGTAAGAAAATGGTCTAATTAGGGAGTTTGCAATTTCAACACTAATTCCTTAAGGTATGCATTTTTTCATACTAACAAGGGAGTTACCAATTTCAACACTAATTCCTTGAGGTATGCATTTTTTCATATCCTAGAAAGAGCAAGTAGTATAGGATTTAGAGCCTAGAAGCTCTATAAAATATCTTAGAGCTTCATTATTAAGTTCCTCCTTTTTTTTAGCTAAAATACTACTAGGTGTTAGTAAAGAAGAGATAATGATGTTGAAATTTCTTCTTTCCAAGATAACATGATGAAATAGTTCAATATTTCCATCCCCTAGTTCATTAAATTTATTCAATTTTTTGTTTAACTCTACATTAAGATCAAACATGATAGTTCACAAAAATAAAACATCACTTTATAAATAAAATTGAAACAATTAAAATAGATATAATACTAGGGTTTCCTTCTATTTAGACATGTGAAATAATTAGATACTTATCATGTTTAAATAAAAAACATAACAAAGAAACAAAATAAAATAAAGTAGAAAGAATTATAGAGTTGATCTCAATATTCTTGTGTGCTTTGAGTATTTGGGATGATTTGGATCTTCTTTTTCCTTAAAAATGGCTTTTCTATACTCATGTAGCATATTTTTCTCTTCCCTAGTGGCTAACCCTACTTTTAGAATAAAAGAATATGAAAATACCTCCCTAAAGTGGATCCGCGATGTCTATTTGTAATATATCATATCATTAATACATGATATAAGCCACGACTTGGATCTAAAAAAAATCATAAAAATCAGAAGTCAAAATTTATAAATCTCTCTTTTGGCTTTCTAAAGCGTCTTGAATAATCTCAATTGGAATTTATATATGAAAGTTATGATTGATTTATAAAGTAGTGCTCAAGTTACCTTACAAATCTTTTTAGAGAGGGAAATGGGTTGACATTCTCTTGCCCTAAGCCATGGATCATTTTGTTTCCTCTAGGGATAGGACATGATCTCTGGCATCGCTACATCCTTAGGCTATGGATTCTTATAATTCTTTTGTTACTAGCACAAGTTCTATAGTATGACTATAATTCATGACATATTACTCTCTATGGGTTTTATTCAACACCATATAGTTTATCTCTAGGTCATGTCTCTTCCTAAACTTGATCAATGATGGACATAATTTGGTATATAAGAGTGGGCGAGATTGTGTTCAACAAGAACTGTGATTTTCTTCATATTTTTTTTATTGCAATTCTCTCCAATCTTGACAAATCTCATCCCAAAAAAACATCACCAATAATTACCTAAAATATAATATAAATCAATTACATTATGATAATTTATAAGCAAAACATAGTATATATATGTAAATTAAATAACGGCAAGAAACCTCTATGGAAAAATGGTGGTTCCGTTCGATATTATCCAAGGTGGAATTAGAATACAAGTGTAGGCTAGGTAAATCAATAGATAGTCTTGGTCCTATTATATATATATATATATATATATATATAGATAGATGTTATATATATATATATATATATAGATGTTGGCTTTGCAAAGAAGAAGGACATTATGCAAATAATTGTCCTCAACGTAAAAATAACAATACGAAACAATACCATGGCCTAACTAATTGTATGATAGGCTCTGATAACAATTTCGAGCGGACTTCTTCCTGACTTAATTCGTCTATTTTTAGAGTTATATATATATATATATATATATATTCTATACTTATCAAATATTCCCACACTTAACTTTTTTTTCTTTTTCTTAAGCAAATCAATCTCAAAATACATCAATTTAGGTAAGTTAGATTCTAAGAAAGTTCAACAATTCAATCAAAGTGGTCAAATATTACCATTATCAATTCAATCATCCCATTCATCAATCACCTAGATCTCTAGCTAGTTACACTAACTTGGTATTTAATCTCAATCTACAAATTTAAAGTCAATTCAAAAAACTTCACCTCATATATTAAATGGACACAAAAAGAGTAAAAATTCCAAGTCAATATGTATTTGACAAGTTATAACGAAAACAAACTAATGCAATTTCTATTTCAAATATTTTTCTTTCTTTTTTCATAATATTTAACAAGTATGATTGACTTGGCAGAAATTTTATCTTAACCTTCTTACACGAAGGTAAATATCTTATCATGAATACTTCTTATTATTTAACTAGGTCACAATTTCAACCAGCTACTAGCACCATTCATAACTTGAACCTTTTATCAATAACCAAAATTCAAAACAGAAAATGTACCAAAATCATATACTCAAGAGAATAAATCAGACGTGGCAAATATCAAGATAACAACTCCCTTTAAGATCATTATTATATTCATAATTTAATTTATTAGGAAATGTTTTATATTTGGATTGGGATAATTTCTTAGACATTGAAATTGCACTCTATTGAACTATCATCATCTGCTCTTTAGTTAGTTAACTTGTATCTCTACCAAGATAATATTTATTTGAATGTGTAAGATTTATGAAATTCTTAAAAGGTTTTACGCTAACAATAAAGAGGTCACCTAGGTATCTCTCAAGCTTCCTATTCAACCCCTTCTACCTAAGTCATATTTCACTCATAAGCAGGCTTTTCCAAGGTGTCTCAAATTTAATCACTAGAATAATTGACTTTGCATTAAGATCAAATAAAGATAGCTCAAAAAATAAAAAATCACTTCATCAATAAAATTGAGTCAATTCAAATAGATATAATACTCGTGTTTGCTTCTATCTAGACATATGAATAATCAACCACTCATCATTTTTAAACTAAAAAACATAACAAAGAAACCAAACATACAAAAAATAGAAAGAGTTATATAGTTGGTTTCAATATTCCAATGCAAGATTTAATTTATTGGGATGATTTAGATCTTCTTTTCCTTGAAAATGGATGCTCCATGTTCTTTAGGATGTCTTTTCTCCTTTATAAGCAAACCATAAGTCTAGTATGAAAGTATATGAAAAAAGCCTCCTTAACTAGGGTGTTTTCATGTCTATTAATAATTTGTTAGATTATTAAGATATGTCCTAATCCACAACCACGGCTTGGACTTTGAATCTAAAAAACTCATAAATTTCATAATAAAAAAGTTGTATGTGTGTCTCTTAGATTTTCATATCCACTAAAATTATATTAATCAAAGTTCAAATAAAAAAGTTATAATAATTTATATTACAAATCTTTTGTACAGAGGGATAGGAACTCTGACATGCCTTTGCCCTAGGTTGTGGATCTTCTTGTTTTCTTTGGAAAATTTTGGTACGATTGTTCCCTCTGAATATGGACTCTTTTTTTTTCTCTTATGACTAGTACATGGTCTATGGAAAAGTCATGGCTCAAACCATATTGCTCTACATATTATCTTTGATGCCATGTGGTTCAGTCGGATTCTGCTGGGGCTAGACGTTGCTATTCGGATCCATGATTCTGTGTGACTTTGGCTGCTGAATACCTGCAAAACAAGTAAGACACGCCGGGGGTTGATTCCCGGAAGGCCCCTCCGATGCTCAAGTTAGTCTTTTTCAGGAGGTTCTGGTCGCTGAGAATAGAGAAAACTAGGGTTGTAATCTCGTACCTATCTCAAGGCGAAATAGTACCTTATATATGGAATAGATGCTAGGTTTAGGTCTTTACGTAGGTCTTTGCGTTTGCATGGGAGTCTAACACTTGCGAATGGCCCGTCGTTACTTGGACCTGGGCCCGGACCTGGGCCTAGCACAGCCGACCTATCCATATATATATAATTATTTTAACAAAAATTATTATATAATTTATCATATATACAATAAATCCAATTGTTTCGACTTGAATTATCCAGAAAATATAACTTAATTACTTTGACTTGAATAATCCGAGAGATACCTTATATATATACAGGGACGTGGCTATTACTATTGGGCCCTCAAATTTTTAAAAAATTAAATATTATATATATATACATATACGAGAATTAAGTTATTTGAGGGCTGGTAGTGTATTGGGCCTCCAAAATTTTAAAAAATAAATATTTGGACCCTTCAATTATAAATTTCTGGCTCTGTCACTGTATATATATATATTATTATATCAAACTTATATCAAAAAATAAACAGTCAAACTCGCTTCTCGATTCAATAGAGCTTTAAATGAATTATAAAGTGGAACGACCCCTTCTTATTCAAGTCTTATATTATTTTAATTATGGCTTAGTTATTACTTTTTTTAAGAGAATAAAAAATAGATTAATAAAAGGAAGGTTTAATACAAAAAAAAGAAAGAGGCCAAAGGAGACACTCAAAAATTATATAAAAAAAACAAAGTAGTTACAGGAGGCCCTCGAATACAAATAAGAAAACAAAGCTAAGTGAGAAGTTTCCAGATATGCCACTGAAAATCGGATATCTAAAAACGAGACTAAAGACTTAAAAGTTGAGATTGGATAAGCTCGATGATTTCCTTGATAATGTCTTGCTTAATTATTGCGTTAATAAATTACAAGTGAACAACTTATAGATCTCTAACTTTAGGACAAGACTTTCAAATGGTTAAACCAACCAAGAAGTTACGGTAAGGGTGTAAGAAGACATTTTGTTAAAATCTTCTTGCCTAAGTGAGATTACGGGTTCGAATTGCTCTTATGTATGTAGCCGTTTAAAATTTGGGATCAAAGTTTTATCTCCCGCAAGGAACATACTCAACTTGAGCAATAATTAGTTTAAAAATAGATGGCTTAAAAGTGTCTTCTTATAATTAGGACCCTTCTAAAATATTTGAAAAAAATAAAAGATGTTCTGGATTAGGATATAAGTCACGAGCACGGCAGATTTCACCGCGCAAGTTAAAGTTAAACCCACGAATTGTTGCCAACTAGAAGAAACAGTTGTAGGCTTGTAGCCAACCGCGCACGTTAGCAAAGTCTTCAACTTGCTCTGCTTAAATCCTCCACCTGCCCGCGCGCCTTTTCTACGTCGAGGCTTCTCTCTGTCCAGGTCCCCCCTCTCCCTCTCCTTTCTCTCTCTTTACGAGTCAAGTAATTAATGAAAAGTCCCTACAACGTGTACGGTCGTCGGACCCCAAGCCCCGGCCGCTTTCGCTACTCGCCGAATTTCTCTTGCACCGATGCCTCCTCCTCCTCCTCCTCCACCGTCAAGAAGCGAAACCCTGTCGCTGTCGCCGCCAGATCGGTGGCTGGAGTGTTTGTGGGTTGCTTCACGCCACCTGAGAATGAGGACTCCAAGAGTTATCAGACCTCTGAAGAGTTTAAACCTACCTCTGGTAAATTAAAACTCCAGCTGCCAAGCTTCCCTTCTAAGCTTTCGCAACATAAATGATTCATATGACTAGAGTCAGTTGTGCTTAGATTCCCCATTTTGTTCATGGGAAGTCAAGTTAAGGAAATGTTACTTGACTTCTGTTTGAAGTAAACAAGTTGTTGCCCATTTTAGTGGACTGATCTGGTTGCAGAGAGAAGCATAATCATAGTAATGAAGTTTTCCTGAATCGTGCCAGTTATTACCTCATGGCCTAGCTTGGGGGTGGATTCTAATCTCTCACAACGTTCAAAAGCATAATTTGTTCGATTTCATTTCCTCTGTGGGTTCTTACTGTTTTTTCATTTGCCGATTTAAACGGTGAATTTCGAGTTTAACAAGTGATTGAATAGGTGTAACTTTGTTTCTTTTAGTTCCAAGCACTCCTGCAAATAACCGGAGACAAGGCTCTAAAGGAGCTATGTATGGAAGTGCACACAACTCGACCCGTGAAATAGAGGCGGGGACTATGAAGTTCAGCATGGACGAAATCTACCGGGCCACAAGGAACTTTTCCCCTTCTATTAAAATTGGACAAGGTGGGTTTGGGACAGTCTACAAGGGCAGACTCGAAGATGGTACGGTTGTTGCAATCAAACGAGCTAAAAAGGTTTGTAGAAAAAAGGATGTTTACATGATTTGTTTTCCTCTTTCTAATTGCCTCCATCAATGGCTTGGGGACCTGTTCTCTGCAGGGCTTGTATGACAAACATTTAGGTGTGGAGTTTCAAAGCGAGATTCAAACACTGGCACAAGTAGATCATTTAAATTTGGTGAAGTTTTATGGGTATTTGGAGCATGGAGATGAAAAAATTATTGTCATGGAGTTTGTACCAAATGGAACTCTCAGAGAACACTTGGACTGTGAGTTTACTTTGTCATATTTCTCCATCTCATTGTCTGTCTGTTTGTCATCATAGGAACTTCACATTCTTGTGATCTTGATTGAGTTAATGAAGCATGTTAAAGCAGGTATCGGAGGCAATGTCCTTGACCTTTCTCAGCGCCTGGATGTTGCAATTGATGTGGCTCATGCAGTCACTTATCTTCACATGTATACAGGTTTTCCTTTCTTTAATGGCCTATTACTTTCATCGATACTGGACCTGAAGCTATGTTCTTCAACTATGTGATTTAACTAAATCATCATTTATCGGATTCATTCCTTGCAGACCACCCGATCATTCACAGAGACATAAAGTCCTCAAACATTCTGATCGCTGATAACTTTCGAGCCAAGGTCTCTGATTTTGGTTTTGCAAGGCTAGCAGCTGATAGTGAGTCTGGTGCCACTCATGTGTCTACCCAAATCAAAGGAACTGCCGGCTACTTAGACCCAGAATACCTTAAAACATATCAACTCACTGAGAAAAGCGATGTTTATTCATTTGGTGTCTTACTGGTTGAGTTATTATCTGGGAGACGCCCTATAGAACCGAAACGGGAAATCAAAGAGCGAGTAACTCCTAAATGGGTACAATTTTCTTCTCTTCTTTGCCCCATTGATTATTAGATCTCTAAGACCATTAACTTCAGAACAATGGGATGAGTTTAGTGTGAAGAGATACTGTGCAAAACATTCCTTTAACTCATACATTCAATAACACCAAAAACAATTGGAATCCAAAAGATCTGCACATGACTCTGAATAAGTGTGACTTGCAGGCGGTGAACAAGTTTATTGCCGGAGAGACAATTTTAATATTGGACCCAAAGCTGGAAAGAAGTGCAGCAAATAACTTGGCCCTGGAAAAGATTATGGAACTGTCTGTAAAATGTATGGCTCCTCGCAGACAGAGCCGACCAAGCATGAAGAGATGTGCAGAGATCCTCTGGGGTATCCGTAAAGATTACAAAGAACTGACAGCCTCAGATTTTCGATCCAACTCACAAAGAAGTGCTTCAGTTGGAAGAGAATAAAAGCAGATTTACTGGGAAGAAGATCAGATTGTAAAAAATGGTAATGTATCTTAATCAACGAAAGCCATTTCTGTGATCAATGAAAGAATCCAATTACGAGTCCAGGAAGCTAGCTTATGCCAAACTGGGTTTCTAATCACTTCTGGTTCCGTGATCAGGATCATGGGAGCAAGTTCTTTAGTGAAGTTTACTACTTTTGAGTATAGGAAAATTCATTGTGCAAGTAAGGAAGGTGCATTTAATTTTGTGGAAGATTATTATTTCGTACATCTTACCGTTTCCTTTTCATTTGTCGTGGTGGAGAACAAGTCCTGTAAGCCTACATGTCTTGCTAATTTTACCATTTATGTAATCTATTTCCTTTTCTATTTGTATCTAATCTCAGAGGTCTGGTATAATCTGATATTTTCTATTTTTGTTTCAACATTTTGGCTTCCTTACAACTAAAACACAACAAAGCAATCAAACGGTCAAGAACATAGAATTATTAAATTGTTCATTAGGAATATTAAACTATAAATATGTGCAGTGTGCTTATACATATATAAACAAAGCTATACTATTGGTATTCCATTCATCTCTCTAAATCTCCCATGTACATCTTCTTACAAAAGAAAATAACCAAAAGACCCAAAGTTCAGCAAAGTTTATGCTGAAAAGAATTTGCAGCACTCGGCTATTTTGACTGAAGTTCATGTCGGTATCTGGTTCTTGTGGGTTGACATATTCTAAGACAAGACTACTTAGTATACCCCAAAAAGAAAGAGGCAAGAATACTTGACTCATACTTCACACTACACGTTCAGAGATGCATTTAACTGTAACCTGTTTCTCATGGGAGCTGAGAACTTATCTTGGAAAATTTCTCCATCTCCCACCCTCTCCTAGACTCTTGGAAATGAATTCTGCCGCGTTAGGTGATATTCTGTGTCTAACGATGTTTCCGTATCACTACTTACATTGTCCACTTTTGAACAAAGGAAGAAGAAGGAAGATGAATACATGGATACATGCCATATACTGCAAACCGTTTTGTACCCAAAAAGAAAAAATCAGATAGAGAAACAAAGAGAAAAGGAGTATAAAGAGGGAATTAAATTAACCTGTGCCAAATCCAGTAGCTTTCACTGCTTTCTAGCTTCCAACTTATTGCTGCCATGGCCAATGCAGTAAACCCCACAAGTACAAAAGCCCATCTAAATCTTCTCAGTATTGTCTTTACTAAATTGTTCATCCAACTTTTCACATTATGCCACCTACAATCAGAATTTTACCGAAACAAATATGCGATTAACTACTGTTTTATGTATATGCCTCTGCATCTTACAGGCGAACTCACCTGCTGGTCATATTTATACAGAGTTCCATCCCAATGCAAAATGACCTCATTTTGGTGGAGAACTCAATGAGCAACCCAACAACAAGACCGAGTGTCCCGATTACTATCACAAGAATAATATTCGAAGACCTGCAATCAGTGTTGTCAAACTAAAATCCACTTCTAAATGAAATAAATGCAGGTTAAATGTGGAAGCTCAAACTACCTAGTTGCCTTCGTTATGGCCATAAGGGCTGTAAGGATAGCAACAACTGTGTGAATAGTCCTTTTAAAAGCTTCATCAATAGTGGCCAAGTACACAAAAGTGCTCACTACAGCCATGAAAGAGAGCCAAAAATCCATGAACTGAAACAGTTTCAAGTCAGTAGATCAGTAAATTGAAAACTAGTAATGAGATATACACATACGCAAAAACTATATAAAAATCAAGCAATGTTGCAAGAATATGCAAGAGAAATGCAAAGTTCTACATCTTAAACCAATTTACGAAACTAATTTTTCTATGAATGTTCTAACACTATCCTCAAATGGTTACCTAGCTTCAATCGTGTTTCTATGAAATGTGTTAAACTTAAATTAGACTTTTTCCGGAGTTGGAAATTTGGCAGAATGGGTTATATGGATTTGTAGGGCCACGGAATCCCAATTTTTATTGGATAACCGCTTTTCCTAAGTGGTTCGAGGTTGTAAGACAACCTCTTAATAAAAAGTCATCTCCCAACAAATCCTGGAGGATCATTTGAAAGGAGAATCTATGACAAAAATGTAATTGGGGAACATTTGAGCTTGTAAAAAAAAAAAAACCATGGAACTTCAGAAGTTTACAGTATCTTTACTCATATAAGGCTTTAAAACTATGAAACCGACTCAAATCAATCTGTTTCCCTAACTCTAGTTATGTATGCAGTTCAGATCGTGTAGAAGCTGTGAGGGAGCCACAGTATGCAACCAATCACTTTTGTGCCCTCATGTGAACATGTTTTGATGAACTTATACCAGTCTCATGTTACGCAATGCAACAATAGTTCTATGCAAATCTAACATATAAGGTCATTAAGGTGAGATTCATACTTGCAGAACATTGTACGATAATACACACCACGTGCCTACATCACATGCATGATATAACCCACTTGAAATGCCACTGGACGTGAAAAGCACCCATTCTGCAAATGCCTGCAAGGAACCAAAATTAGAGAACGGGTACTGACTGATGGCTTTCAACATTTATGCCTGCAAGCACTATAACTCAACCCAACGCCAACTTTGAGCCTATACATTGGTATAAATTCCCTGGTATTTAACCAAAAACTACCATTTTCACTTGCTTATGAGGGAAACCAGTTCCATTATGGAACTGACGGGCATTATTATCACCATGACAGTCATAAGAAAGACAATCATATTCATCTAAGTATCATCGCCTATTGTTGCTGCAGTAAGTATTTTACAACATGAGCTACGAAGTAAAGAATAGAATCAAGATTTTTACCTTTTGCCGAAGAGACCAATATGCAGGAAGAATAGCTGCAGCATTTGACGCAATGAGTGCAATCGATTGCCATATGTGCCCTACATCAGATTCCATCTATTTATTAAATCAAAGACAACCTTTTTCAACTTAATTTATTTGCAGATCAATGCCTTTGTGCTTCAACAACTGAACTGTAATGCTTTTATAAGACGTAAGGATCAACCTTGGACCACCATAGTTGGTCGATTTAAGCACAGTTTACCAGAAACTAAGATTTTTATAAGACAGAGAAACAAGGCCAAGCTTAGGTCAGCTCTCATATCCTTCACTAAAGCAAAGCAATAGACATCAGAAGTTTATACCAAATATCTGTCAAATGTCGACTCCGCGCCTTTGCTTGAAAACCCTCTGACAGATTTTCAAGTCCTATCCCTCCTTGACACTTTCAAGGAAATGGTTCTTTGGCTTAAAAAGATTAAGTCACACCCAAGAAAAATAACCAAATGATGGAAAAAAGTACATACTCTGTTGCGATACAACTTCAATGCTACAATCAAGGCCCCCATGCGTTCGGTCACAGGAACAAAAGCTGAGGAAGAAAAAAAAGAATGACACGGGGATTAGGAATGTACTAAACTATGCAATCTCACTTATGCAAGTTGGCACTAAAAATTTGGCACCAAGAATAACATAAGAAGGAGAAAGTGTTATGAGATTGAGAATATGGAACCTGTAT
Source organism: Erythroxylum citrifolium (assembly GCA_026284465.1). NCBI lineage: Eukaryota > Viridiplantae > Streptophyta > Magnoliopsida > Malpighiales > Erythroxylaceae > Erythroxylum > Erythroxylum citrifolium. The sequence goes on from JANKOE010000004.1 coordinate 43,426,833, forward strand.
GATGTCAGTCCACTGGCATCTAATGCTACTTTGCAGTCCCCATGAGAAGAGCATCTTTTAGGGCACCTCTCAACTGAAATAGACATAATGGTCTGGCCACGGGAACTACTATTTGATGCACTTAAACTTCTTAATCCAAAAGCCCAAGTTCCCTCCTTAACATACAAGATATAAAAATCAACCTTCTGTTCACTTGAATCATACAACATGAAAAACATAGACCCATCACTGCTTCTATTCTTGTATGCATAATAATAGTCCCAATTGTTGATAGATGGCATTCCACCAAATCTAGCATATAATTCATAGCTTATCTTTGCATCTGATGTTAGGCGAATGTGTATATTTCCTCCAGCTGCACCACGAGGAATGTTTAGTATAAAATAAGACCAAGAATCTTCTGCTTCTCCACCATATGAGGTATTGCCTGACAGGGGCTCCAGAGGAAAATTAGCAGAATCTGGGGATAGTTTTTCACTGACTGGCAGATAATAGGACTCAAAGGGCGAGTTGTCCCTCCTAAGATTTGTCTACATATAACCAACCATGATTCATAAAGTTAATTTTTATGTGTGGATAATTCCTCAAAGACATAAGAATACAAATAAACTATAGAAGTAAGCTGTTTAGAAGTTATTCCAACATATTATCACAATCCACACATAACATGCCAAAACGACAACACAGATTTACATCTTCAAAGAAAAATGAGCAAGTCGCAGTCAAGATAAAGGGAGCTCATGGTTTTCCATAATCTTACCTGAAGCAAGTATCTTAAAGAGGTACAATTCAGTCCCGCCTTGCCAACTGGACATCCAAGCACTTGCCACTTAATGGAATAGCAAACCTTTGTTGCAGCAAGTTCAGTAGCCCCCATTTCTTTTGAGAGATTAGATGGTAAAATGGTAATAAACCAGCGACCAACATTTGGAGAACGAAGAACGAAAGGAGCCTTGATTAAGTCACCAGAATAATCATGAAGTGCCACTGAAGGCATTGCACCATGCCGCACAAAATACATTAAATTAAGTTCACTAGCAATCAAACCGTTACTTGATGGGCTTGCATTGATACTGAAATTTGTTGCTGCTATTGTTAATTGTTCTACCAAGTCAACCACCTCCAATGAATAGACTCTTGGTTCACTTTCTTCATGGCAAGATGCCTCAAAACTTTTGCAAGAAAACCCAGTTTCAGACGTTTGGAAATTTTCATTTGGTGTATTATCTGTAAGATTGTAGCTATTAGATTGAGAACATGAAAGCAGGTCTACTGTCTGGTCACAGTACTGGCCCCACAATGTTGAGGCTCTACATCCTTCCACGCTGATGTTGGCACTAAAGGAGTATGCTGGGCTGCGGACAATCTGCAATTTCATACTATTTACTATCATTTAAGAATTGCTTTGCTCTTACTAAAGTCTAGAGGAAACCATTTACTGAAGAGAAAACAGAAAGCAAGGATAGATAATCTAGTATTCGTCCAGGTTTGTGCTTGATTTTGTATTCAAGATATCAGCTTTGACAAGAATTTTGAAATTCTCCACAAATTTAAGCGTAAATTTGTAGGACTGACAAGCAAATATATCCAACTTTTCCATTAATGGAAACAAAAAGGTAGCCTTCATTCTCATTGTAGACAATATCCAAATATCAACTTTAGCCAGTAAATCATCCATTATTATACTTCTCCAGCTACTCAGAGTTCTTCAAATGAGAACTTGTTTCTTCCAAGAATAACAGTTGTAGCTACATCACTGAAGTAGGACTGATTAGGAATTGATTACTAAAAATGTGCAAGCTAATGATGCATTTGAGGAATCAGAATAAGTTAAAGCAGTAACTTAAGTAGAAAGGGATGGAACTTGGATAATGGCATTTATTAAAATTTTAAAATAATCATACCATCTTTGACTGTGTCCTTGTAGGCCCAATGCCATTGAAAAGACCCAGATACCAAACTCCTGGAGATATCTGAAAAACAAACTTGTGACTCAAATTCTGCTAACTGTTATTAACAAGACACGCTAGTCTAAGAAGAAAACAAGAATGCACTTTCTGTGCGTCAACGATTCAAACCACAATCCAAATAATCCCAAAATAGAACCGGACGCAAAAATATGAACAGATGATATTGAATTGGTATGCACAGACCAAAATTTGCTCTTCACAAATAGGAACATTGATGTCAAACCTGCTCGTTCGTCAGCTTCAAGGTTAAATTTTTCTGCATTGGATAGCACTGAACATTCTGGGAACCTGGGAATTCCGGAAATGATCGATTTGAAAGGGGAAACAATCCTGCAAGAACAGAGATACTATAAGTAAAACCATGAAACATAACCAAATGAAATCAACAATCTCATTCGAAGCACACAAACAACAGGAGTAATGCAGAAGGAATATTGTGCTACAATAACCAGTTGAGCAAGAAAGATTCAATTACAAGCGTTCTCATGCGAGCTGTCATCATAGATAATCAATCAGTTTTCTTCCTAAATACAAAGGATCATCCAAAACAAACCCAAAATAATCAGGTTTTGTTCATTTCTCTAACAAATAATACCTGATTGTATCGAAGAACTGTTTAAGACATCTGGAAGAGGAGGGCTTCCATCTCTGAAGCAGATAACCGGTAGCTGGCTTTTAGGAACCTTTGATATGCTCTTCTCGTCCTGCCAAAAACTCTCAACCATGAACATACTATAAAATAACGACACAAAATCTAACATTATGACTAAAATTCAAAAAAAATATCCAGAGACCATCGTC
>JANKOE010000004.1:43620140-43631906 GCA_026284465.1 Erythroxylum citrifolium
AATATTCAGTCATGGATTCTAGCAAAATTTAATATTAAAGCATCAACAAAAATATGAAATCCCTAAGAGAAATTAAGGTTTTAGCCACAAATCATTATGTAAAGCAGTCCACAAGCATACAACCTAGATAAACTCATGGCGGAATCAATTAAAAATAAAAAGCACAACTCCAAACTACAGTTAAATAATGTGTCCTCCCTTCTCCTTACATGGCTGGAAGATGCGTGGAAGTACTTGGAGAAGCGTTGGTTGGTGAATGGATGCAACGTTATGGAAGTAGCTGCGTGGTTATATGGGAGGGTTGTATGTGTGTTTGATAGAGGCAGCGGTGTTGTTTGCGTGAATGGGAGTAAATGAAGCTATCTACGTGTTGTGTTTGTAGGAGGCTTTTGAGATTTTGTTCTTGAGCTTGAATGGAGTGGAGACGTGATTTTGTTCTCCAGGTTGCGTGAATGTGGGCTGGTGTTGGTGGAGGGTGGCTGTTGGTTGAGAGGTGAGGGAGCTACTAGAGAGTTTCGGTGGATGGCTTTTTCGTTGGTGAAGTGGTGAGGAAGTTCATAGGAGTTGGAGGCTTGCCTTCTGAAGTGATATGCGTGAATGATGGTTGGTAAATGGAGACTTTTATGTTGTTAATTGAGTTAATAGGAGCTAGAGGTTGCCGTGAGTGGAATGTTAGCTGAAAAGTGGAGGTGTGGAGGCTGCAGTCAAAAAATGAAGTTTGATTCTTTAGAGTGGCGTGAATGTGTTGCTGTCAATTGGAGGCTAAATTGAGTTTTTTTTTCTTCAATGGCTGCTTGATTAGAGAGACTACTGCATGTCTTGAATAAAATGAAAGCAGCCCTTTGTTTTTTTCTTGGATGCTGGCTGTGGAATGAAGGCTTCTTTGTCTTGTAGTGAAGGCTGTTTTGGAGTGGAGAATGAGCTGTACATGGGCTGAAATAATTAAAAGATATGGGCTGATGTTGATCCTTGGCTGGTTGGAATGGACTTTTTAAGGTCAAATTTGACAATGCATAAAAACTAAATAGTAATGATTTAAGAACTCAAATCTTATCAGTAGCTTCTTCTTTGAGTTAGCTTCAATATGAGACTTGAATCAAGGGATTTTGCCATCTGAGTCAATAGTTATGATCAAAACATCGTCAATAAGTCATTCTGGTGCTACAAAATCTTACGCAAATTTCGAGAATTTATTTCTCCTGAATTCCAACTCAGAAAAATCTGCAATTGATTCCAAAAAGTCCATCAGTGAGTCAACAATTTAAGTATGAAATTTGAAAATTTTTGGCTAAACCAATATTGAAATAAAAATCCCACAATGACTAGAGGTCAAGTCTGCCAAAAACTCAAAAACAGTGCAATTCAAGTTTATTTGTTTCATTTATGCATTTTACGTCAACGAACCTCGAATAATGCTAAAACATAATAAACCAGCCATAGATGAATATAAAATAAATATAAATGACTCTGAATTAAGTCCTAAATATATATGAAAATATAAGTGTATCAGAAGGTTTTACGGATGCGTATATAAATATAGATCATGATGGAAGAAAATCTACTTCATGTTTTCTACTCAAGTTTACAAAGGGAGCCATCTTATAGCAATCTAAGACATAAAAATGTGTAGTTTTATCTATAACTAAAGCAAAGTATGTAGCTGTAGTGGAACCTCATAAGGAGATGCTCTGGCTAAAAAGATTCCTTGAAGAGTTAGATGTGAAGCAATAAGAACATGTAGCATTTTGTGATAGTTAAATCTTGAGCAAAAATACTATGCATCACTCGCACACAAAGCATATAGATGTCAAATATTATTAGTTGACATATGTGATTGAGGAGCAATAATTGGTGTTGAAGAAGATTCATACAAATATGAATGGTGTTGATATATTGACTAAAGTTGTTCTAGAAGAAAACAAGAGCTATGTAGTAAGCTTGTCAGGATGTCTCTCAAGTAGATGTTAGAGAATAACTTGTCTTCCCCACAATTGGGCTAGAGGGGGAGATTATTAAGTGTCTAGCCCTATCTAGTAATCATAGATGCCTTTATAGTTCGTGGAGGTGGTGATCAAATAAAGACAAGATAGATAAAGTTCTTCTGGGGGGAGACACGGCTGTTTAAGGTGCTAAATGTCTACGTCTTTAACTTACATGATCATCTATATTAACCGTGTAAGTTTGCATGCCCTTGTAGAGTGACACACACTTATTTCTTTACTTACACAGTCGTGTAGATTAACCATATAAGTCTCTAGAACTTTGTGCAGAAGAATGTGAAGAGCGAAGACAATATGGTCATTTACACACCCGTATTTATGTCGTACACAACCGTGTGTAATGACCGTGTATCTCTCTGTGACCGTGTACATGTGCTAATGAGGTAGTATTGAAAAGACATGGTCACTTACACGGTTGTGTATGAGACCGTGTATGATGCGAAAAAACCTTTTTTGTGATATACAAGAGAAAAATACGTAAGTTTTGTAAGCAAGTACTGTAATAATGTCCAAAAGAGAGGAAAAATCGAGAAAGGAAAAGTAGTGTAGTATTCCCATCCTTTTTTATTATTTTTAGAATTTGGTTGGGTGTTTGTTAATTGTTATATCAACTTAGGTTTCAATCGTGAAGCTTTGGGAGACAACTTGTTATTGTGGGGTGAGAAATCAAACTTTGTAAATCTTTATTTGAGTTTAGTGGATTTGCTTGTTAATTTGACCATTAGTTTTTCTCTTTATACTTGATGGTTTTTCACGTAAATTTTGATGGTTGTTTCATTATTAAGTTTCTTATTCTCATATTAATTTACTGATTGAAGTTGAAGAGTATTTTAATTGTTGATATTTGATTAATTTTTTAGAAAGTTGTGTTATTGTCTCTCGTCGGGAACTATGTAGGCGAAAATGAGTTAAAGAACAAATCTTATTCTTCGAGTAAACAAACCATATTGCTTGTATACTATAATTCTTCTGTAGTAAAAAGTGTCCAAAAAGATGTCCTTGAACAATATTTTGTGTTAATATGCTTTTCTAACGTAATATTGGACAAACTATGCAGAGAATTGAAAGGAAAGCTAATTCAGTGCAGGGTAAACGAAAGGGAAGGCTAGTTTTAGAAATTTGATTTGGATATCGATTGTTAGGTGAACTGGGTCGATGGGATTGCAAATTATCCATATAAAATTTTAATAAAAACAAATATTTTTGATATGCTATTAGAAAATATTTTTATGGAGATAGGATGAATTAACTTGTAAACAAAGGCTTGTAACAGTGGAAAAAGTTAACTGTCAGCAGCTAACTTATTCCTTTGCATAATTGATAGGATATATTTGCAGCAGGGACACACACATCTGCGATTACAGTAGAATGGGCACTAGCTGAGCTAATCAACCATCCAGAAATTATGAAGAAAGCAAGAGAAGAAATAGAGCAGGTAATAGGACACAACAGACTAGTTGAAGAATCAGACATTCCAAATCTTCCATATCTCCAGGCAATAACTAAAGAAACTCTCAGGCTTCACCCCACAGGCCCACTAATTGTGAGAGAATCAACTCAGGACTGTGTTGTAAGAGGATATGAAATCCCTGCAAGAACAAGGTTGTTTGTGAATGTGTGGGCTATTGGTAGAGATCCCAGTTACTGGGAGAACCCACTTGAGTTCTGCCCTGAAAGATTTTATGGAACACAAGAGAATCAAAGTAGACATCAGATGGATGTGAGAGGACAGCATTTTGAGCTGTTGCCGTTTGGTAGTGGAAGAAGAGGGTGTCCAGGCACCACTCTGGCGCTGCAACTAGTTCAGACGACCCTCGCTGCGATGATTCAGTGCTTTGAATGGGAGGTTAGTGGTGAAAGTGGCAACACAGTTGTTGACATGGAGGAGGGTCCAGGTTTAACCCTTCCAAGGGCTCATCCCCTGGTTTGTATCCCAATTGCCAGGCTCAATCCTTTTCCACTATTATGATCATTCACTAGGAAAGGAAAGCTTGAAGAAAGAAAAGTTGTGAGCAAATATATGCTATTTAGTTACTCTTTCAATTTGTGGATTGTCGTCCCTGTGGTTCCCCAACTCTTTAAGGTTGTCTGTACCATATATTGTTACTCGATCCCATGAAATTGGTTCCAATTTAACATTCCAGGGAGTTGCAAAGAAGATGAAATTACGTTGAAATTTAAAGATATTGATATATTGAGTAATGAGAGTAGCCAGATGCCAGAAGATTTTCTTATTTTGAAATGCATGATTCTAGCTTTTAGATTGCAATAATGAGCCCACTAAATTGCTCGACGCTTTCATTCCAAGCAACGAGTGAATGGGCCTTGGAGAAAATGTCTATCATCAGTATGTTACTTTCGAGACAGATCTTGTCGAGGCAGAGTTCGGGTGAAAATGTTTTTCAGTTGAAACTCTGATCAAATGGTCATGTCAGTATTTCTAGTTTGGAATTGCTCCTAACATTATGACGGTCAATACAGAATTCGTTATTATGCAGATAACAAACTGAATATAATATTATAATTTTATTGGTTCGTCGTGAATTATCATCAAGAATTTCAATAAAGACTTTAACCAAACCAGTTAGTTAGTAGTTGCCCCCATTGCATAATACTCTGCCTTTACTGAAGATTGAGATACTATGTTCTACTTCTCGTCTTTCAGGATATAAGCAATTTTCCAAGCATAACAATCAAAATTGCAATAAACATATAATTTCAAGTCATTGTCTACGTGCAGTAAGATCCACTATCTGAGGTTACTCTTGAGGTAGTGTACCATATGCATGCTATACTTTCAGGTATTCCTTCTTAGATGCTCTTGTAAACTAAACAACACATGCACCGAATAAGAAATCTAAGCTTAAGTAATCATCAACTAAATTAGTCGTCTAACTAGTCGTTGACAAACCGAAGGATTATCTATCTTTTCACCCTCTAACATTGGTAGTTTCTATCCATGTTCCGTCACAGAGTTAACAAGCTTTTTCCCCGGACGCCTGTCTCTAATATTATGTCCAAAGCATATTATTTTGAAATAAAAATAATTCTTACGATAATCTTGTACCACGATACCCAAAAATACTACAAGAAAATTGAAGTTTAGCGACGGAAAACCTACACATTGCGTCGGTAAGCTAAGTTATCGACGGATGAAAGTGTCAAAAAAACGGCCGTAGATAATAATTTGTAATGGACCACAGATTGTCCGTCGCAAATTTACCAACGGACATTTTGTATTACCATCGGTGAAAATACCAACGGTTATTTTGTGATTTCGGTATGTTTCGCGACGAAAAGATTGCTTCGGTCGGTAAAGTTACCGATGGACAAATCTTGTTTGTCAATTTGTTCATCGGTAACCTTATTGATGAAATTGATTATTCCATTGGTAGATTAATGACAACATTACCGACAATTCTTAGTTATCTGTCGACAAATCGAATAGATTTTACCGATGAACTTTATTTTTTTGTCACTAAATTTAGTAAAACTTTTTTTCAATTTTTCCCTGCATTTAATTTTATTTGATGATCTTACGGTTGATGCATAATTTATACAGTTATTAGTTATCAGTTATCTGTTGATAATATTTTAATTTGTTTATACATTTAATTTGTTAAAATAGAAAGTTGCTTGATGATATAAAGTAAAAATTATCTTAATTGATAATAAAAAATTATTTTGTATATAATAAGTATTTAATTCATATGAAATGATTACAAGTACACTATTCATTTGGTTACCGCGGATGCTCTGATTGTTACAATGAGATGCTGCCCCTCTCCTTCAACTCATTCTCCTTATTACAAAGTTGAGCTATGTACTCTATCGACTATTGAAATTGAGTTGCCAATATTTGTACTATGCTCTAAAGCTCATGGACTTCATTAGGTGCGAACCATCTACTAGATGCTGCTGTACTGGATGTGGAGGATTGCGAATAACATGTGTCCGCAAATTAACCTAAGCCGAATATCCTTCCACGATGGTCCTCACCACCCACTGCATGAAGAGAGGTTTGACTCTCATCAACATCTTTAGATTGTTGAGATTATAATAGAATGCTTTCTTGTATTTGTTCCTATCAAAAGGCAATGTTTATATTAGTAAGTGATAAGTATTAAGCATTAATATTAAAGCAAAAATTTCACATACATTTAGTTCTCTACATCGAGTGTTGACGAAGGTCACACCATCATACTTCTTAGTGTGAGTGTGAAAAAAAAGCTGACAGGGTGTAAGCTTCGTGCCTATAGACTTTTCCCGCATCAAAATAAAATGTTATAAGAGAACTATAATTTATAAAAATTTCTGCAGAATTTTCTCTATTTTTATGATATTGACCCCCATTGAACAAAGAAAATAAATCAACAACACAGTTATATATGACACCAGATATTTATAACATTATCATTCTCCATAGTACACATATTTTCATTCCAAAATTCACACATCAAATTAAATTGAAATACACCAAAGTGAAAAACAGAATATAAATGTAAAGTGTAGATACTTACAACTCTCTTTGGATGCTTGTGGTGGGTAATAGATCCTCCAGTATGTATAGGAAGACTCTCTCGCCCTGATCCTCTGAATTATGCTCTGAAATGGATATTGCCTCGAGTGATGTCCAATAATGCTGCCAACAACAAGATATTTGTTAAGAAATATAAGGTGGTCATACACCAGTCTTATGTATTGCACCAATAAAGTCTCGATAACATGTACATGCTCATTTCTCCCATACTTTATAAATGACTGTGTCAAATTCAGAATCCCAAAAAAAATTCTTTCTAAAATAAAAGGAAAAATATACGATAAGTACTTATAATGTAAGAATATTTATCTAATTAATGTATAAAAATTAATTAAAAACAACAAAATTTATACCTCAAACTCCTGATAGTAAAATTCTTTTGTCGTCTGAGAGATATTATTCCATAGATAACCCTCAAGATCAATCTTCTCCTTGAATTTGGATGTCAAGTTGCTTGAGCATGATACAGATGGAATCAACCTAATATAAAAACAATTAATTTTATACTTTTTTTAGATTTAAACTTATAACTTAATTGTAAACATATGGTGTTTCATATATTTTTACTTACAGATTGTTGACAATTGTGATGTAAGTTTTTCCATCAGCTCTCTCAGCTCCATGATGGAGGTTGTCTCCTTCATCCACATTGTTTACCTCTGATATCTATCGGTATGGGGGTGATGGATGGTGTAGCAGTAGGTACGGAAGGTGATGCCTCATTTATAAATGTAGTAGCTGGAGATACAACATCTAATTCGGTTGCGATTATAGAATGTGATGCTTCACTTGGACAGTAACTGGCTCTAAATCATGGATTGAACCTTGCTCGCATCATATCCTGTTTTCTCTTTGGTGGCATATTTCAACCAAAAATTCATATTTGATTCAATATTCCAGAAATATAACAATTTCAATTCAATATTTCACACAATATATTGAAAAGGAAATAATTGATTTGTTGAATATAATATTCTATAACAAACACAAATTAATCACTATCAACACTTAATTGTAAATTAAAATCATCATCATCTTCTTTTTTCTGAAGAATTAGAATCAAACTCAGGTTCCTCTTCAGATCTCTCGCCCTCCTCATCCTCCCCAGATGAAATTTCAACATATTCATTATTTAGATTGTTTAAAGGTTCATTCTTGTCATATGTAACAGATGCATTTATTTCATAAACATCTTCCCGAAACGCTTCACTTTCAATTCTCTGTTCTCCTTTTCCATGTGATTCAAAAACATCTCTAGGTTTAACTTTGCAAACGACCAACCAATCTGACTTATCTCATCGTAAGCTCTTAAAAGGGACATAATACACCTGGATCGCTTACATTGCTAACACAAAAGGTTCAAATTGTCTAAATATTCTTTGCTTGTTAATTTTAACTAGATTGTATCCGTTATGCACTTTTATAGCAACATTTGGAGTTAGATCAAACCAATCATACTTAAATATCACACTTCATTTTATTGGCAATGCAGGGTACTCAATTTTAAGTATCTCAATAATTTTATCATAGTAATTCATCAATTCTCCCTGTATGCAAACTCCACTATTTACTGTTGCCATGCTATGACCATGATATTCTATATGATATTTGTATCCATTAACGAAATACGCCAGATATGATTTAATAGTTCGCAAATGTGTCTTCGCAAAATCACATATAAACTTGTTCTCTATTGGATTTTCTAAGGCCTACACAAAAGAAATTATCATATTAAACAGTATAATGTCATTTGAACACTTTAATCTTATAATTCAATCATTTTAATACTTGTAAGTGAAAACTTACATATTTCTCGAACCATCTAGGAAAGTGTCTTCTAACTTCTTTATTGATATCATCCTGTGTTTTCTCAGGCATTAGCTCGCGTAACTATTCCTCGTACAATCTAAAAACATCATACTGTATTTCAGTTGTGAATAACACTAAATTTTAAAGCCCAAATAATCAATTTCAACTTACTATTGCAATTTGGTCCTTATTTGACCTATTTGCAATTTAGTCCTTTTAGTTTGGTTTATTTGCAATTTAGTCCTTCATTTTGGACCAATTGCAAGTTAGTTCTTTTTGGAGGCAGAGACAAGGTTTGGGAAGCGTTCTTCCTCGCATAAGATTGGAGAGCTACGCCAAATAACCTTCTTTTTTCTGTTGATGATATTCGTCTAGTTTTATTCTAGATTTTGGTGCCTTTGGTTGTCTTCTGCACTGTTGTTGTTGGTTGTGTACTTTATATTTTTTCTATTTTGAGATACATTTTGGGTGTGGTTTTTTTACTTGTTAGAAGGAGTAAGGGCCGTTTATGTCTATCCTTGTATTGTTGGAGACATTTAGTGTACTCGTTCGATTAATAGTGGAGTTTTTTTTTGTTAAATTAGTAGTGGAGTTTTTTTATACTAGGTCCTGTGGATGTTGCCTTTCGATATTTGAGAGGGTGTTACCACGTTAAAAATTATAATGTTCTTTAATTTTATTGCTTGACATTTTATTGTTGCTTCCATATTCGATCAACATTGCATCCATACATATTTTGTTTTAATCCGCGCGCTCTAGTTTCTGGGCACATCTTTGTTGTTTTGATTCCCAACAACTGGTATTAGAGCTTTTTGGTTTTCTCTGTGGGTTTTTTTTTGTTTGAATGGAATATGGAGCCAAATTATGGGAAGATGGTTAGTTTGAATGGCACTAATTACCACAAGTGGAAAGGGAAGATGAAAGATCTTCTATTTGTGAAAAAGTTGCATTTGTCGGTGTTTGCTGCTCAGAAGCCAGAGTCTAAAACTGATGAAGATTGGGCTTTTGATAATGAGATGGTTTGTGGCTTTATCCAGAAATGGGTTTATGACAATGTTTTGAATAATATTGCTAATGATAAAATGCTAAAACTTTGTGGGAAAAGCTTAAGAACTTATATGCTTCAAAGACTAGGAATAACAAGTTGTTTTTTGTTAAACCAGGTTATGTGTTTGAAGTATAAAGAAGGTAGTTTTATTTATGATCATTTCAATGAGTTTCAAGGATGCTTTGATCAATTGTCTAGCATGGGATTCAAATTAGAAGATGAGATTATAGGGCTTTGGTTGCTTCTCACTTTACCTGATTCTTGGGAAAATCTCCGAGTTACTTTGACCAGTTCTGCTTCTGTTACCATGGAGCTAGTGAAGTTTGTTGTTTTAAATGAAGAAGTCAGAAGACGAACACAGGAGGCATCTACTTCACAGTCGCATATCATGGTTATAGAAAATAGGGGGAGAAGTAGAGGGAAGGATCAGGGACGTAACTGAGGAAAGCATAAAATTAAAGTAAGTCCAGATCTCGATACAAGGATATGGAGTGTCATCATTATGGTAAGAAAGGCCATATTAAAAAGTACTGTTTCAAGTTGAAACGTGAGAAGGGTAAGCAACAGAAGAACAATGATGATAGCGATGATAGTGTTTCTATTGTCGCTGGTGATCTAATGAAAATTGCTAATGAAGAACTGGTTAACATTGCTTCTGATGAGACTAGTTGGGTTTTTGATAGCGATGCTACTTATCATGTGACCCCTCACAGGGAGTTCTTCACGTCTTATACTCCAATTTCTGATGGTGCTTTAACGATGGCTAACAATGGCAAATCAAAAGTTGTTGGCATCGGTACTATTTTTTTGGAGACTAATCTCAGAATGAACAATACACACCATACCATAAACACAACAACAACTTTGAACTATTGCAATTTGGTCCTCTTAGTTTAGTTTGTTTGCAATTTAGTCTTTCATTTTGGACCAATTGCAAATTAGTTCTTTTTGGAGGTAGAGACAAAGTTTGGGAAGCGTTCTTCTTCGCACAAGATTGGAGAGCTACGCCGAGTAACCTTCTTTTGTCTGTTGACGGTATTCATCTATTTTTATTCTAGATTTTGGTGTGTTTGGTTATCATCTACGTTGGTGTTGTTGGTTGTGTACTTTGTTTTTTTTTCCGAGATACATTTTGGGTGTGGTTTTTTCATTTGTTAGAAGGAGTAAGGGTGGTTTGTGTCTATCCTTATATTTTTAGAGACATTTGACGTACTCGTTCGATTGATAGTGGAGTTTTTCTGGACTAGGTCCTATGGATGTTGCCTCTCGATATTTGAGAGGATGTTACCACGTTAAAAATTCTGGTGTTCTTTAATTTTGTTGCTTGACATTTTATTGTTGCTTCCATATTCGATCAACATCGCGTCCGTACATATTTTGTTTTAATCTGCGCGCTCTAGTTGCTGGGCACATCTTTGTTGTTTTGATTTCCAACATCTACAGCATCCTTAAGACAATTATCCCTTTATAAGAAAAAATGGATTCAGGTTCAAACAGGGAATTATCTCAATTGAAATCTTGAGATGTAGAATTATAATTTATTTTCTTATCTATACGTATAAAGATATTTAATTTTTCTATTCTCATATGGATAATTCAACTTATAAAATTTACTTTAATTTCATGGTTAAAATTTTTAGTCACAACAGCTAAAGACCTAAAATTTAAAACTAAAGAGTTAAGAATTTAAACAAGAAATTTCTTTTATTAATAAATTTCATGTATCATATGTTCTTTATGGTAATCAATATATTTTATCGAGAATATGTACAAATTCACCTCTTTTTATTTTTTAAAGTAAAATTCAAAAATATTAATGAGAAATTTGAGTTGTAGCAGTCTGACATCAAAGGTAATCAGTACTTTGTGGTCACAACGAAAAGAATGTAAGAAAAAATAGATGTATTCTTCTACCTGGTTCGAATATTGGTAAATCCTTTTATTTCAATACTTAAGAAAAAGAGAGAGAAGAAGCACTTTAAAAGCACCAAATGGAAGTTTAAGTCTGAACAGATTTTGCCAGTGTTTTAAAACCCAAACCGAACCGGCCGGTCGGACCAAAAAACCAATGACTCGGAGTATAAAACGGTCCGGTTTAACCTTTATTTTGTGTGAGTAGTTGACCCGTTTATTTTACTGTCGGACCGGTAAAAACCTGTGAACCGGTATAGGAAAGAACCATCCGGTTCACGTAAAATAACTCTATCAAATGTCTCTCACTCGTATGTCAAATAAAACTCAAAAATAGAATAAAAAGAAGATATTGCCGCTTGAGAAGGACGACACCGCCACCTCTCAAGCCTCATCTTACCCACTGCCGTTGTTTGCTCTATTCATCAGGTGTGTCTCTCACGTCTCTCTCTGTCTCT
>JANKOE010000004.1:43911813-43928303 GCA_026284465.1 Erythroxylum citrifolium
CCACGAGCGAAAGCTCACCCCCTCCTATCCCGTCCCATCTCCAGGTGAAGAGCGGGATCCAGAAGAATGAGCTTAAAAGGCATACTCCAAGATTTTGTCACTATGTATTTCAAGTCAATTTTTGTAAACAATGCTTTAGATGCATTTTGAGAAAACAGTTGTTTTTAGTAAGATGTATTTTGAGTCATGTTGTAAAGGGCTTGAAATGCCCTCTAAAGCATTGTAAGATACTTGCTTTTGATGAAAATGAAATGTATTTGAATTATGATATTCCAATGATCATTATGGCTTTTCAAAGATTGCATGATATGGTTTGAAATTCATGAGGTTAGTATGGAACGAATGCAAGTAGAATCATAGCATGTTAGAAGTAAAATGGGTCTTATGAAGTTGAGTGAATTTAGAAAGGATTGAAGTGTTGATAGTTTTGGTTAGGGGTTGAGCAGGCTTTGAAGTGGCATGGGAATCCTTGAAATGCCCATGTCTATTAAACAGAAACGCATGTCCGTTTAACAGACACATTCGGGTGAAATAGTACCCATTAGCCGCTTCGTGTCTGTTAGACGGACACGCCTGTCCGTTTAACGGATAGATTCAGGTGAAAACACCCTTAAGACACCTCGTGTCTGTTAAACAGACACGCATGTCTGTTTAACGGACACATTCGGGTGAAATAGTGTACATTTGCCACCTCGTGTCCGTTAGACGGACACGCCTGTCCGTTTAACGGACAGGTTCGAGTAAGATTGGGCCATTTGCCCAGTATTTATCAATGGTATCCAAGTTCAATTCATGTCCATTTAACGGACATCCATGTCCATTTAACGGACATGTGTTGGGAAACCTATTTTCTGGAATTTTCAAGAGCAGTTTAGGGTTTAAGTCAGGATCAGTGTATGCTCACCACCAATGTGAGTTAGTAACAAGTGTCAGGTTTAGGATTTCAGCAAGGCTTCGGTCTCGGAAATGGGTTTCAGTCAGGCTCATGTTCCGGGCCCGTCGGGCTCCATGAACGGGGTCCGACAATAAATGGAAGCTGCAGGATGTCAGATATATTCCTGACTTGAAGAAGAATTTGATTTCTATTGGTCATTTTGGATAGTACGGGTTACCAGGCAATGTTTGGGGAGAGTTCCTAAAAAATTGTGAAGAGAGCTATGGTGGTAGCACGGGGCACAAAATCTGGAACTTTATACTCTACCGCAGGGTGTTCGAACATGACTGATGTAGTTGATAGTACATCAAGCTCGAGTCTGTGGCACAATAAACTAGGACATATGAGTCAGAAGGAGATGAAGATGCTAGCTTCAAAGGGGTATCTGCAAGGTTTGAAATCTGTTGATATGGGCTTTTATGAGAGTTGTGTTTTTGGAAAGCAGAAATAGGTCAGTTTCACAAAGACTAGCAGAGAACCAAAGGTAGAACGGTTAGAACTAGTACACACAGATGTGTGGGGGCCATCTCCAGTCTCCTCTCTTAGTGGTTCGAGATACTACGCTACCTTCATTGATCACTTCAGTATGAAGGTATGAGTTTACTTTCTAAAACATAAGTCAGATGCGTTTGTTACCTTTAAGAGGTGGAAAACTGAAGTTGAAAATCAAACTGGGTTAAAGATCAAATGCCTAAGATCTGATAATGGTGGATAGTATGATTCTACAAAATTCAAGAAGTTATATGCTGATGAGGGAATCAAGTGCACTAGGACAGTTCCTGGCAAGACAAAACAGAATGAGATTGCTGAAAGGATGAACAAAACGTTGAATGAGCGAGCAAGAAGCATGAGACTACATGTTGGGCTGCAAAAAACATTTTGGGCAGATGCAGTGAGCACAACAGCATAGTTGATAAATAGAGGATCTTCAGTTGGTGGGTTTCAAGATTCCAGAAGAGATTTGGTCGGGTAAGGAGGTCAAGTTTACTCACTTGTGGACTTTTGGGTTTGCTGCCTATGTTCATATTGATCCTGAGAGAAAAGCATGATACAAAGGCTTTGAAGTGCTATTTCATTAGGTATGGTTCGGATCAATTTGGATACAGATTTTGGGATGACAAGAATAGGAAGATCTTGAGACACTGTGATGTGACATTTGATGAGAATGTCCTGTATAAGGATAAGTTTGGGGTGCGATCTGAAGATGCAGAAGAAGTGGGAGCTGAGGTTGAGTTGCAGGAAAATCCAGAAAATATTACTATAGAACCAAAACAGTAACCAGTCACACCTGAGCTAGTGTTGAGGAGATCTACCAGAGTTATTAGGTCACCAGAAAGGTATTCACCATCCTTGCATTATTTGTTGTTGACTGATGGAGGGGAACCAAAATCCTTTGATGAGGCTTTACAGGTGAAGGATTCAATCAAGTGGGAGCAAGCCATGGATGACGAGATATGGTCACTTGACAAGAATGATACTTGAGAGTTAACTGAGTTGCATGCAGGGAAGAAAGCTCTGTTAAACAAGTGGGTCTATAGGATCAAGGATGAAACTGATGGTACAGTTAGGTTCAAGGCTCGATTGGTGGTTAAGGGATATTCACAAAGGAAAAGTATTGACTACACTGAAATATTCTCTCCTGTTGTGAAGCTAACTACAATTAGAATTTTGTTGAGTATTGTTACAGCAGAGGACTTGCACCTTGAGTGAATGGATGTAAAAACAACATTTTTACACAGGGATTTGGAGGAAGAAATCTATACACAGCAAACTGAGGGATATGAGGTTCCTGATAAGGAATATATAGTGTGTAATCTCAAGAGGAGTTTGTATAGATTGAAGCAGGCTCTAAGACAGTGGTGCAAGAAGTTTGACTCTTTCATGTTCAGAAACGGTTTTCACAGGAGTGAAAAGGACCAGTGTTGTTACTTCAAGAAGTTTACTAACTCCTTTGTTATTTCACTCATGTATTTGGATGATATGTTGATTGTAGGTTCAAGTATGGAGGAGATAAATAATCTTAAAAGAAGGTTGTCATCAGAGTTTGAGATGAAAGATTTCGGCGTAGCGAAGCAGATTCTAAGGATGAGGATTTCTCGAGACCGGTCTACTGGAATTCTAAATCTGTCCCAGGAGCAATACATTAAGAAGGTGTTGTCTAGGTTCAGAGTTGATGATGCTAAGCCCAGGAGAACGCCTTTGGCTAACCATCTCAAATTGTCAAAGGAGCAATCACCCAAGACAACTGAGGAATGTGAGCACATGAGAAAAGTGCCTTATGCTTCTACAATTGGGAGTTTGATATATGCTATGATCTGCGTTAGGCTTGATATAGCACATGCAGTGGGAGCTGTGAGTAGATACATGTCAAATCCAGGGAAAGAGTATTAGGAAGCTGTGAAGTGGCTTCTGAGATACTTGAAAGGAACAATTAGCATCTCACTTTATTATAGGAATGGCAAGGTAGTACTAGAGGGTTTTGTTGATGTTGATCTTAGTGCAGATATGGATTCAAGCAAGAGCACATCTGGTATGTCTACACTATAGATGGGACAATAGTGAGCTGGTTGTCTAAATTTCAAAGTGTGTCTCTATGTCATCTACAAAGGCTAAATATGTTGCAATAGTTGAAGCTGGTAAGGAATGATATGGTTGACTGATTACTTGGAAGAGTTGGGCAAGAAGCAGCATGACAAGGTTCTCTTCATTGATAGTCAGAGTGCCATATAGCTGGTGAAGAACCCAGTGTATCATTTTAGAACTAAGCACATTCGGCGCAGGTATCATTTCACTCATAGTTTGGTGGAAGAAGGTGAGATGTGTTTGAAGAAGATTGATGGTGCTAAGAATCTAGCAGACATATTGACAAAAGGTGTTGATGCTAGGAAACTGGGGATGTGCAAGGCCTCAGTTGGTCTTCTACCATAGCGTGGGAGATGTTGCGGCTAGGTGAGTTTGTTGGGTACATTGGCATAGAGAATGAAGATGGTTGGGTTGACTGGATCAGTCTCCAAGTGGGAGAATTGTTGAGATATGGAGCCTGATAACATATTTGGACTTTACACCAGGCTCACGATATGCATAGGATGATGTTGTGTAGGATCAATATACATAAACAACTTGCTGTTCATTGCAACATTCATGCGTTGCAACTTAGAACCTTTAGTGATACCTCTTTTTCTTATTCTGGTATTGGAACCTCACAACAAAAGAGTAATGATAAGAATGTTGAGATATGGAACCTGATAACATATTTGGACTTTACACGAGGCCCACGATCATGGATCCAACTCTGTGCTGAGTTGACTGGGGGGTGTGAGAGGCAGGAGCCCCCCCTCCCCCCACCTGAAGGTAGGGGTTCGGGGGCCATAGCCTCGAGGCGTTGGCTACGTTATGCCTTTTGTATTCTCTTGGGCATATAAATACGTTCTATTCTCCTAGTGTACGTTATGTTGAAAACATTCACAGTGAAATAAAAAAATCCTAGCTGCCATAGACGTAGCCAAACATTAGTGAACCATGTAAATCTGTGTGTTTGTTTATTTCCGCACTTGTTCTTTGATTATTGTGATTGATCGTCCGTAATAAAGAAAAAATACATGTAAATATATATTTGAGCATAACTCTAATTATTGGTGGTCAATAGCAACAAACCTGAAGATTCCTCAACACTGGTTGAGGTAGATAGAGGTTGTTACTGACTGGCTTCAACAGTGGATAAAATTGGTCGTTGTTGTTTGATTGTGTCGGATTGATTTTGTTGTTGTGGGGGAGGAACATCTTTAGCAGTTGCCACCTTCTTTCCCTTGTTTCTTCCAGGTGCCATTATATTGAATATCTATAAATGAAATATCAACATCACTCATAATCTTTAGTCAAACATCATCATTCCACATTAATATTAGTCAAACATTAACATTTTGCAAAAATATAAGTCAAACATGAACATTCCGCTGAAACACAACTCAAACACTAATATTCCACTGGAACATAGCTCAATCACGCACCAACATTTTGCATGATAAAACTGAACGACACTCTAATATTTCGTATAACATAACTCAAACACCAACATCTCGCAATAATATAACTCAAACACACACCAATATTCTGCATAACCTAAAACACATACCAACATTTCGCATAACATAACCCAAATACCAACCAACATCCTTTATAACATAACTCAACTACATGACTCCACAAAAACACAACTTAAACACACACTAACATTATGCATAACATAAAACATACACCAACATTCTGCATAACATAAATCAAACACCAACATTCCACATACATAAGGAAAACACCAACAATATACATAAGCATAAGTAAATGAACAACATTTGCATAAACATAAGTCAAACACCAACATTCTGCATGAACATAAGTAAAACATCAACAATACGCATTAACATAATTGAGATATTATAACTTAATGAATTTTAATTTCAATATGCATTTGTGTTTTTATGTCTTTTCAGAATTTAATGAATAAATTACATGTACCAACTTATCTTTATAACAAATTCATATAAGATAATCACAGAGCAACAACAACAATAATAAAAGAAAGTAAGGAAATGAGAGACAAAATCAATTTATAAGGGTATAACTTAACAATCCTTAAACATATATTTATAACTCATGTTCAAAGTTATTAACATTTGCAAGTTTCACTATCTGTTATACGAGGGCTTGCATATAAAACTAAAAAGTTTTCTTTTTTTGCACACACCAATGATTTAGGATTCCATATGATTAACAAATGTACACATATACACTTATATATTCTGTATGACCTAGAGGCGTATCTGAGCATTAAAAACTAAAAGGGGAAGTCTTAAAGAGACCACTCTAAACTTTCATCGAGCACTTCAAAGGCATGATAGATTCATTCCAAATCACATAAGGAAATCATGTCTTTTCCTTCTTTAACGTACTGTAACACATTGCAAAGCCAAATGCACCACAGATAATAAAAACAAATGCAAAAACACTTCAAAACCATCAAAATTTGTCAGGTATTTTCTCTTAAAATACCAACACTGTGAACACAACATTCATTATAGAGAACAAATGCTGAATGACTTACCTCGATCGAGGGACATCAACTGGAGAAGACGGAGGCATGCAAATGCCAGCGAGGAGAAGAAAAAACGATGACAAACCAATAAGGAGAGAGGAAAAGGCAGAAGCTAGCACAGGAGAGGAAAAATTAGGGGCTGACCTTGGTGTTTATTCATTTAATAGAAGTTGAGACGATGTCATTTAGCATCGAAGAAACGACATTGTCTCAACTTAATTTTTTTAAAACATCCAAATATTTGGTGAAGAATTATGTTTTCGGTGCCAAAAGAAAAATCACATCACACATTTCGCGACCAATATAAAAATCGTTGTCGTTTGTATGATTGCGATGACATTTTGCTTCGCTTAATTTGTCCATCTATTTAGCAACGATATCACAAACCGTCGTAAAATGTACACTTTTGATGGCCAATCTTTGAAAGCGTCGCCAATGCTACACTTTTTTACTAGAACATTGATTCTTGCTAAAAATTTTTTAATATATCATAAACATAAATTACTATAAAACTTAATAAAATTTTTAATAGCAATAACATATCCAACACGTAATGTAACTAATGTAATGTTTTATGAAAATTTTCATTATGTATAAATACTCTCATATCCTACGCATGTAATATATACATTACTCTATTTAATAATAATTAACTTTTTTATTGTATTAAAAGTTTGTACTGTAACATATAATTTACGTATATTATATTATTATATTTCTCAAATGTGAAACCAAGTGGTAATGACAAACCATTTAGGGATAGGTTTATGAATCCTCACTAAATGGTATATTTCTTTCAACTTTATCGAAAATGACGTCGTTTACATTAACTACAAATGACTTTATCGAAAATGACTTCATTTATGTTAACTACAAACGACTTCTTTTTCATATTCATCATCAACATTCATCTTCGCTCATCATCCAACCAACAACATCATTATTTGTAAAACAAAAGTCGTCATTTTATTGTATAGCAAACGACATTGTTCCCTACTAGGTTATTAGTATGAAATTGAAGGCAAAGATGAAGCCATCTTTGTCTTCATCTTCGACTATTCATCATTTTCATCCATTTTCCCATTGTTTTTGGCAATTGTTGAAGAAGTCTCGCATATGGTGAATCTTCGTCTTCTTTTATGGTTGTCTTCGATTGTCCGTCTGTCCAAGTAAGTTGTCTACCTTATATATTGTCAGTTTTCTATTCTCCTTTCAATCTCTGGGTTGTTGTGATGTGCTTTTTGTGTATTCTTTGTCCCTCTGTTTGTTATGATATGGTTTTGATTATCTGCGTAAATTGCCATTGCTATGCTTCATTGTGACCGAATGAAGATGTATAAGTACTAAACTATAGTACTTTCACTTTTCAAACCCTAGTCCTTATGCTCCGTTTTATTTATACTTTTAGTTGTTTATTGTGACTTCTTTTTTTACCTGCATATGGTGTATGGGTTATGTTTGTTTTTGTGTTTCAAAGATGATTTATTGTCTTCCTTTTTTGGTTGTAAATGGGATGATTTTTTTACGACCTTCAATGCTTCTTTTAGGAAAGTCTGGTAACTATTTAATGAAATGTCTGAAAGAGTATTTAACTTTTTTTTGTAATAATAGTAATATAACCCTATATAGATAATACTATATTTCTTTACATCAACAACATGGTCATGTGTAATCTACTTTAAATCATAAAATTTTGATATGATATAAAGGGTAAATGGATTACTTTTATTTTAATAAGGATAACTTTCATCTCATTAGGCAGATTGAAGATGAATAACTACTAAATTGTAGTACTTTCACTTATCATCGAAAATTTCATTGAACATAATGAATTTTATTCTAAATTCACTTTTGTAGAATATAACTCTTAATGTAATTCGTCAAGGAATGTCGACATGGTGACTAGTTTTTGATGGTGGAAATTGATTCCGTTGGGAGAAATGTGGCAAAATTTTCCCTACTGAAGTAAAAAACAATGCAGAACAAATCACCTCTTTATACATTAATAACTGTTTGCCTTCTATGGCTAATCTTCTTCTTCAAAGATTTTAGCATGATCCAAACTACCTCATTTTCCTTATTATCTAGATCTCATTTCTTGTTATGAACCTATTATATATATGAACATTTGATTGCCTATTATCTTGTGTTAAGCTTCCTTGAATCTTCAAGAGAACATAGATGGAAATGGAGGCGAGGGTAATGTCACAATGGTCTGTAAAGGATTAGGGAAATCAGTTGTTTTGGAAAATTCATTAATTCCAATGACTAGTTCTGGTCAATCAGGTATGCATGCGTTCCAACTTGGCTTTGTTAAATAATTTCACTAAACTAGCAATCTAAGTTCTATACTGATTGTGTTTTAGATGAAACACATCATACTGGCAGTTCATCTAATCAAGTTGTTTTCCATACTAAATCTAGAGACTCGTTCACTATATCCTCTAGAATTTTAGTTATAGCAAAGAAGTTATTTGAAGAGGTGTCGACAACCCTACACCTGAGGGAACATCTTTCAATATTTCAATTGGTAACTTCGAACGTGCAAGGACCCTTCTTGGGAATCCAGATATAGGAAACTCATTTACCTTTATTTCAATTCTTTATCGATGGAATTAACATGAAACTTTATTTATTGTTCTATTTGTAAGAATTTTTAAAACAACCTCTCTACTAGTTAGGGGTAAGGCTGCGAAAAAATAATTATTTCAACACTTTATCGATGGAATCAGGTTGAAACTTAATTTATTATTATATTTATAAGAATTTTTAAATAGCCTCTCTACTAGTTAGGGGTAAGGTTGCGAACTATTATTGTTGTTATTGTTTCTGGTCTATGTCTTTAAGAATTATTAAACTTCTAATTAAAATCTTGTACTACCTACCATATATAATTATGTTATATTGATACCATTTCCAAAATTTTTATTAATATTTTTTTAATGTTACTAAATACTAATGATTAAGAATAGTTATTTACTTACATTTATGCTATTTTATCCTATTAAATATAAAAAATTTTGATTCATAATTATTTAATATCCAAAATATATTTACTTTTCATATTTTAAATAACCTACCATGTGTTTTTCAACAATATGTTTTAAACATTGAAAACAACTTGACAACAAAGGATATCTTCACTAGAATTATAAAAATGTTAATTATAATTAACCTTAATTACGATTATTAAGTACACTTAGCATTAACAAACTATCATCTAAATATTATTAATTTTAACAATCCTATCACATACAAAAAATCATCAAAATTCACCTAAAAATTTATGAAAATATTTATCACACACATTTTACGATGAAAATCATAATCTTAGCAACATGCTATCAAAATTGTAATGAATCTTATAAATGGTCACCATATGTGGCATAATCTGTGACGCTTTAGAATCTCGTCACCAAAAATTGGCAACAAACTAAATAAATCATCGCACTAAGTACACATTTGGGGATGGTTTCCAAGTATCATCGCTCAATATTACGTTTCTACATCCTTTGTGCGACGATTACTCCAATAGTCGCAAAAGGGTGATTATTAGCGACACTGTATTAGAAGATGAATCTTACAAATTAACTGGAAGATAATGTAGTGAAAAGTAATATGATGAGTAGGTTTTTTTTTTTATGTGGAAATCAAAATTCTTTGGTGAATTTTTGGATCAATGATAATTTTAGAAGAAGATTTTATATATACTCTAATTATAAGGTAGGTTAATTATTAATAATAAAATAGTTGTTATTTGATAATAAATAAACTTTGTTGTATTATCGTCGTAAAGGAGATGTAATTTTTTTAAATGAGTGGATTAAGATTTCAGTGAAAACAAGAAATCAATGATCAATAAATTGAAATTTAAGTGTAAAAGGTTGAAACATGAGAACAAGAAGTTAAAAGGTGGTAATTGAATGGATAATACACATGAATTAAACATAGAATTGGTAAAAAAATTAAAGTGGCATTGAAATATATGCTATCTGAGGCAAGAAGACTATAACAGAAGATAATTTATTATATAATATATGTAGCTATATTTATAGCTCTCATTATTGAAAAATAAAAGGCTATAAACTTGATAAACTTTATTGTTGTTCCATATTAAAATGTTATCTAAAGAATTTGTTTATCTAAATCAATATATTATCAGCTTTGTTGGTTATTTAGAGAGTTAATGCAAAACTTCTTTTATATACACAACATGTAAGAAGATAATATTTGTTAAAGTGCTAGGATTTGCCCATTTGGTTTCATCAACTATCCATTCTTTGAGTAATAAAAAGGGAAGAAGAGAAAAGAGAAGATAGTTAGCCATCCCAAAGAGGTTATCATTATCATGCATCATCTCAATCATATATTGAAAGGCCAATTTCAACAAGTAATTCCAATAATAACTTCTATTTAAACAACTTCATCTTAAAGTTGTAAGTTAATTACAATAAAATAAATTCAATGAACTCCAAAAGTATGACAAGTAATTCGATAATTAAGTCAAATGCCAAATAACTTTCATTATAACAATATGAATATATAACAAAACTTCAAAACAATCTAATTTTATAACAATCCAAAATGGAATAATAAGAGAAATCATAACAAGTTCAAAAATCATATTGGAACAAATCCATATGCCTTGTTCTCTTTTTTTCCCTATCATTACATGAGATTGAAGAAGTGATGATGTTCTTATCATTCCGCTGCAATCCTTTAGATCGAAAGTCAATTTGAATATGAGAATTAGATTCAGCAATAATGGATTTTTTTTGAGTTTCTTGGCTGTAATATCTGAACAATTTTTCATACTATTTATATATGATAATAATAATTATTTAGTATTTAAATAATTTCAAATAGGGTACTAATAGAACATAGTTCCGTATGTAAGTTAACTTACACGATACTCAATTGACCCAATTGACTTGTTGAAGTGTAATCCATATCCACCAACCCTTCTCCCTTTATCCCTAACTCTACATCAGTCTCTGCCTTTGCCTTTGCCTCTTCCTCTCACTCTACCTCTTCCTCTTCCTCTAACCATTTTTTATATACTTTCATGATCTTTATAATTCCCCTATGGAATCACTTCACGAGCATGTGTAATATTTATTAATGTAGTGAGTGTGGATACTCTATCTCTTTACATTAGTACTAAACGATCCTAAAACCTATAAATTTCTTACAAACATTGAATGACTAGTAAGAAAATGGTGATCATAAAATTACTTTTAAAATTAATGTGAAATTTCTTACATTTATTGCATTCTTGCTTGATCTTTAATTGTGCCTTTATTGTCTACATTTGATGCAAGTCATTCTCCTTCCATGTTTAGTAGTTTTTCCTATTTTAGTTTGTTCAAATCTATCTTTATTCCTTCTCTTTTAGGTCGACCAAGCATTCTCTTTATTTTTGGTGGCTGAATGATATTCAGGCTAATTATTAATTCAGCAAGTGGCTCTAAAGAATACTTATATATTTGCGTATTCTTCACGACAATCTAGAATAATACATTAACTTGTATGATAATAAGGAAAGGCACATGCAAACATAAATTAAACATGAGGACATGGAATCCCTGTTAGGTCTCAATCTGCAAGTATAAGTACGATTGCTAATTATCATGAAAAAATTGTCTAATCTATACTCAACTTCATACTCATCAACTCCATTATAATCAACAAAGCAACTAAAGTTTTCTCTTATTTTTCTCTAAGATCATTAGAACTCTTAGTAACATATTATGATCTTATTTATCCCCAAAACAATTTTTTTATGTATCCTCTTTATCACTATATTCCTAATATGCGCCAATATGCTAAAAATAGGCTTCAACTTAGCCTCCAATATCTAACTATTGAAGCTATTTTACCCATATAAGTATATTTAGCATTGATATTGAAATATGCCTTGCATTATGTCTCTTTGGGATATTTCAACAAATATTTAACACAACCTAGCCTCAATTCGTTTAGAACATACAACTAATCATCAAAATCAGGGATAAAAGTGGCTTTGGCTATCCTTTAAAATTGGGACTTTATATCATCTCCATTCCATCTCTATCTCTAACTAGCATAAATGGTGCCTTACACATATTCTATACTCATCATTTGGTATTAGGTTTTTAATTACATTAAGAAAATCCTAAATAGAAAAAAAAGTTACAATAAACAATAAGATAAAATAAACAAACATATATAATTAATAAAAAGAGAATAATATTAGAGCATACCTTTGAATGTCAGGTATGAATGTGAAGCCACTTTCATCTCTAAGTTGTAGATTTGAAATCAAAAGCTTTATAACCACTTTCATGTTTCTATACATTCAATCTCAACCACACCCCAAGCAATAGGAAACATTTGATTGTTTCCATCCCTTCCAATAATAGCCAACAACTGTCATTTAAATATCCCTGTTAAGAAACATTCATTAAGTTCTATTATTGGTTTACAACCTTCAATCCACCCCCTTTTGCAAGTATTGAAACAAATATAACATCTTCCAAACACCATTTTACAATTAACATTAGTTATTGTTTTGATTGCCCATATCATACTTAGGTTTGTGTTCTTCACCTCCTCATCATCCCCTAATAATTTATCAGATTCTTCCACATAACACTCATACATCATCTTGATGATAACAACCTTTGCTCTTTTATAAGTGTTAGAACTTATCTCTACTTTTATCTCCTCTAAAATTAAGGCCTTTAAGTTTGCAACCTTAATGTTTGGTTGTGATTTAAACCTACTCTTCTAGTGGCTTCCAATCCATATGGATGTGATGAGCTTATTAGTGTTAATGGTTGTACAACTGTGCTTAGGCGTATAACTCTCCATGACAAAACAATTGACAGTTTCCATCAATAATTTTAAAAAGTAACCAAAAGCATTATGGTGAACATCTCACTTTTACCTAAAACTTCTCATTTTTCTTATATTTTAGGCCCAAACTCTTTACAGTGGAGTATTTAATAACTACCTTCTTGAATTCCTTAGCATCTTTGAACTTCATACCCTCCTAATCATCTTCATATGCCTTTTCTCTTTCATCATTTTCAACATTATCATTCACATCATCATCTTTAATTCCTTTTTCTGACCTCCTCCTTTGTATTTTTATCTTATAGCCAAGAGCTCATCATCGTGTTTTCCAAGATTGCATTCCAAATCAATCAATAAATCACCCAATCTAACTTTCTTTAAGCAAAAGCATTTAACTCCTTTTCAGTTTGTACACCTTGTACTTCAGTATGTGCACCCTCAACTTTAGTTTGCATACTCTCTAATTCAGTATGCACACCTTTAACTTCTATATGCACACCCTCAACTTTAATTTGCACACTTCTGCTTCAATATGTATACCTTAAACTTTATTTTGCATGATGTTAACTTCAATTTGTAGACCCTCAACTTTAGTTTGCATATATTTAATTTCACTATGCATGCCCTTTATTGCGTGCACACTATTATCATTATTATCATTTAATACCATAATATTTTCTTTATTGTTGCCTTTATCATCCGCATTACTCACTCTTAAAACAATCAATTCATTCTATGTGTAATTATTGTTTTTTTCTTAACTATTCTTTGGAACCATATTATCATCATCGTTCATATTACCATCACCGTCATCCTTGTTATCTTCTTTTGATGCTTGCTATGCATTACTCACCTTTAAGATAAATCTCCACTAATCTATATTTTAAAACAATTGAAATTAAAATATTTATTTTTTTAATCTTCTTCAATCTTAACCAATCCACCTTCTTCATATTTATGTTGGTGTCTATACTATACTTTATCTAACATATCATACCAATTGGGTTGTGCAGTTCCCACGATACTAAACCAACATTTTTTTTTTTGAGTTGATGCCTTCAACTAAAATTTTGCTACCACCAATATACTCAAATGAGTTCTATCTATCAATTTCTAAACTCACAGTAAAAAAAATCCTTTTTCAATGAGATTTCACATCCTAATGAAACAAGAAATTGAATGTCAGTAAGATATCAAAGGTGTCAAGCAACAAGATATATCAATAATAATATCATTTTATTGCACTTCAATATTGAACAAAAAGACATATCAATATCATTTCAATGAAAAATGCAACATATATTCTAGCTTTTCTCAATGATAAATGTACTCTAATATGTAATATTTAGTTTTTTTCAAGTTAAGATCAACATATATTGCAGCGGCTTTTTTTTTAATTTTCTCTTTATTGAAATAAATATGTTGATATGCTTACATTCTTTCAAAAACAACTAAAAAGACGTTAAAATTGAAAATTTGTAACATTCAAACAAGTTAATAACTTATGACATATAAAAGCATCATGGCTATAAATAAAGGCTCAAGATACACTTCATACAATATAGACATTGTTTCCAATTCTCATCTTCTACACACACAATAATTAGCATCACCATAGTCCTCTTCTATCTTTCCCAAACACTAGTCTTTAGCTCTAACTACTATATAGAATCCTCTTCTACAATTTTACTTCATATTAAGTGATCTATTGTCACCTATCCTTTTTTTTTTTGGGTACTCTTTTCTTGCAGGTAGACAAGCTCTTTGTATTCCTTTGAGATTAGTAGTTAATTAGTACATAAGAAAGGATTCAATTTACGTAAGGATTTAATTGAAGTAGTCATCTCAAGTAGTTTTGGTACAAAAGTAATGACTCAATTCAAATAGTCATCTTGAGCCAAGAATGGTAAAACTAAGTGAATAATAAATCTCTAAAATGTTAGATCAAAATACTTGCCCAATTTTGTTGATCATAAATTCAAATTGGTAAATCCTTAAGAGTATAATCAAAATTGACCTAAAAGGTTAGGTCAGACTGGTTAAATAGAATGGAGGATAAATGTCTAAAAGATTAATCCCAATTTCATATATCTTAAATTTATATTGATAAATCACTAAGAGTTTCACGAGGAAAAATACTTGCTGCACTACGTACCCACCCACTCCTCTGTCACAAACCAGCGTACAAAACACAAAAGCTTAAGCTTTGCCTCTTAGTACTTTGTTGTGAGCAACCTCTGCTCTATTGCGCTGCTTTTTCTTTCCCCTTCCCCTTTTTGTTTACAAAATACAGAAGCTTAATATTTGCGGTGTTCAACACACAGAAGTTTCATCTACTTCAAAGCTCAGAATGTTTTGCTACAAAATAGTCGGTTAACAACTAAATTATTATTGAACCAATAATCTGTTTTCATACATAGATCACGAGATGGATAGTTTGATTCACCATAGAATTCACTTCTTATATGTTGTAGACTTCTTCATGCCATTACCATTCAGACTAAACTCTTAATACTAGTAGGCATTGCATTTTTTGTTTGAGCGGGGACTTCTTTAGCGCTGAAAGAAAAAAAGAATTGCCTACAGTCTTAGGGGCAACACCTGGAATCGTTTTATTTTATTATTACTGACGAAGTTGTAGGTATATTACATAGCCCATATATACAAGGATAGCGCTTAGGCCATCGAGCATTATTAAACCCAGTTTTTATTTCTCCGCGTAATATCGAACATGCTAACTTGCACTGGTGTCTTCACTTCGCTCTCTATACCCTGAAAATAGGGGCATCGGACAATAATGAAGAAGATTTATGATTTTTTTTGTTTTAAAACTTAGAAGAAATATTATTTCAGACTTACTGATTATATTCAATCCGAACATTGCCAGCATCAGGATTTGCAATTTTGGAGAAAGCTTCCTGGGAGAGATCAATGGTTCCGCGGCAGCCTGGTGGACAGTAGTCGACGACGGTGACTACAACACTACCACTCTTGCATGGATTTGGAGTCTTGTCGGTGCCACCAACACACTTTATTCTATATCTTCGGCCACATGCTCTCTTGTTGTCCCATATTGCATTGCTTGCAGCTGCAATCATCACTCCTTTGTCTTGATAGCCATAGCATGAAGATGCTGCATCTCAAAAACAAAGCAAGCAATGATTAACAACAAATTTTACCACTAATTTTGTATCTAGTTCAAGTACTTACGGACATAAGGCGGAGTGTAAAAAGTGGCGGTCCCTTGATTAGCACACGCGACTGAAGCAAAGCATATTGCAACAACGCCAACAATCAAGATGACTTTCTTGCTAGCCATATCTGCGCTATTGAAACTCAATGATTCCAATTCTCTAAGCATTTGATGGTTCATATCAGAAGAGTGGCCTCCATTTTATAGCCAAATTCGCAGGGACTACGACCGCTTTTCTTTGAGGTGAAATTTCTTTTTAGATGGATCAACTGGCTTGGAAGTTGACTCCGGAATAAGAGTCATAGCATTAGTGAAATCTTCATCAATACGAATACTCCACTTGGAAGTTGGGTCTATGTGGTGTTGGAAATATTGATTCAAAGTTAAAATTGAAGATTTTGTTTAAAGATAAGATATTTGTTAAAGGATATAATTTT
>JANKOE010000004.1:43935279-43981232 GCA_026284465.1 Erythroxylum citrifolium
TTCATCATAATGAGTGTGATACCATAGCTTCATTCGATCACACTCTTCTCCATCCCTGTCACTCTGTTGTAAAAAAAAAATATGACTACTAAATCTTTTTTTAAAATTTTAAATGTCAATCAAAGTAAAATATAAGTAAAAAGATAATAACTCACAATCTCATGTCGTATCGCTATAAAGGCCTTGGAGCCAGAGTTTGGTCGACATTTGACCTGACTCCTAGCCAATTTTTCTTTTTGATTTTTATCCTAATCATACACGAAGCAAAATCCATTATAACATCTACAAATCACAATTCGTAAATACTAAAATATAATTAGATATCAAAGAAGTTGTAAAATAAAGATTTTTTGTAAAAAAAAACTTGACTTAGTAGCTGATTGCTCCTAATACTCGCATAAATCCATCCACTCCACCACTGTGACACTATGCGGCTTCACATCCTTTCCGTACTTGGTAAAATGTTTTTTAAATTATACCTTTGATCGTTAGACCTTAAAGCAAGAAACCTCTTCACAGCAGCATATACTTCGTTGTCAGTCCTCATTTCCTTGACTTCCAACTTTTGCTGCAAAAAATTATAAATTATCTGTCAACGCTTTAAGCATATGGAAAACATGTACAAATTGGATTGGTTTAGAATACTTACGTCTAACTTATCAAATGCAATGTCCAATTATTTTTGAAAATTTTGTTCTTACAGGCAAAGAAGTTCAGAAAACCACACCAATCTCACTCGATAATTTGGCAGACTGTACGGAGTTGGTTGGTCGTCCTTCAGCAGGGCAGATCTCTATCTCCAATCTTTTACCTATTGCCTTATTAATCTTTGCTAATCCGTGTCCTTTTGTGACACCCTTGTTCTTTTTGCATCAGTCGTGGATCCTAAAATAGCAAAGGAATAATTTATAATTAGCATATAAAAATGTTGATAAATTTAATTAATCTTAATAATTAATCTTAAGATCATACCTGCAGTGCTTGCAGAAGAGGAGCCCACAATGTGATTAATACTGTGATTTACTGGTGTATGATAATTAGAAGCTGGAGGCATCTCTTGAGAAGTTGACGGAGAACTAATATTGCGTCGCATGTTTAAAATTTGTTCATACTTATCTCTAGGATGAATACTAGGCATAGATGTGACTTCTCTTGGTGTTGTAGTTGGCTCAGAAGGTGCACAGGTGTGAGCTTGTGCCTGTGCAGGTGTTAGTGCAGGTGTCTGATGTTGTGGTTGTGTACGAGCACGTGGCTCATTAGCCGCATTTCCAATTAGCTGACGGTGCTGCGATTGCAGTTGTGTAGGTACCAAAGTACTTGGTGCAACCTTATTCTTCTTCTTGGGTAGACCAGGTCCCATAGGATTCACCTGCATTCACATCGACATAGTGCATAAATGCCTTTCTCTCATATCATCCATAACTGTAAAGCTTTATCTATGATGTCTCTAATGCAATATCCATCAATAAGCAAATTAAACATTTGATTTACATATGTCATTAACCTAAAATTCAACAGCTTTCAGATAATGACAGTGTCTTACCTTCTATATGGATTAATGAGTAGATAGATGATTGTGACTTACTTTGTATTTGAATACAATCTGCAAAAACAATAGTTGAAAACAAGAAAACAAGTAAACAAGCTACAGGAACATTAAACTTTATCCATCTACTCAAAATTAACTAATCCTTTGTTTTGATAAAGGATCAGGTTATTTAGCATATGCATCTGCACAATTGTTCAAACAATGAAAGCATGTGCACAATTTGATGATATAATGGCTGAACACACATAATTCTAAGGATAAGAGCTTCTGCATATCTAGCATAAATGATCAGGTTTTTTAGCATATGCATCTGCACAATTATTCCAAGAATGAAAGCATGTGCACAATTTGATGATATAATGGCTAAACACACATAATTCCAAGCAATATGAGCTTCTGCACATCTAGCATAAATGATAATTTCTTTTTGGTACATACTATCTATTTTGATAACTCTGTTTTGATATTCACACTATCTAGAATAAATGATAAACAGAGTTAGCATAAATGATAACAGTCACTGTTGTTAGCATAAATGATAACAGTCACTGTTGTAAGAACACTGTTGATGCAAGTAATTTAAGATATTGAATATGGTCATGTATTTGCATGATATTAATAAATGAATGATATAACTTTTCACCTTTTTAGTTATATGTACAATGGTTGAGGACTCAAATTTGGAAAGCTATTTCAATTCTAAAAAAGTAAATGTTAGATTACTCAACTGCCTTTTTATTCCATTCAGTCAACTAGCAAGTTATACTATTAAGTTGATAATGTACACTTAATAGCTGATAAATAATAACTACCATTTATTCATTCTATCTATGCTTGGTTTGGTAGGCAAGGGAACCACAGAAATGACAGATATATCTCATTCATAATGTAGTTGTAGGTAAAATAATCTGTCCTTAATTTTCAAAATCATTAAAGCATAAATTATTTTGATTATGAATGAGATTTTCAATCATCACTTACATATCTGCACAGTTATGCACTTTCAATCATCACTTACATATCTGCACAGTTATGCATTTGTTCACACTATATGGCATACTGCCTTGCTAATATGTCTAGCATTTTTTCACAATCAGTATCTTGGGTAGACATTGAGTTCTTGTTAATGAAAGAAGCTAGGGCAGTAAGAACTATTAAAAGAATGAAAGAAGCTAGGGTGGAAGACATTGGAGTGTATACTGCCACAGAATGAATTCATGTTCATAAAATACCAACAAGAAAAAACTAAAGTTTGGGACGTTTTATTTAAATTGTTATATGGACTTGGAACATTGGATTGCAAGGCATGCAGATAAAACCCAAATGGTTTATCATGTTGAGAACTACATATAACAGTGAAGGTTTTTAGCAGAGAAAACAATTGCAAGTTCATAGTTAACAACATTGGCTGCAGGCAACACATATATCAGAATCAAAACATAAAAAAAAGTAGTCAAGATCTTAACTAGGGTATAGTTAGGTCTAGTTCATGTTATTAACATCGAAAGGTCTTGGAGTAACAGAGCTTAAGATAATTATGTAACAATTTATTTTTGGAAAAAGAAGGACAATGAAAATTAAAGATTATTGGTGACTCTTTCCCTGCCTAACAGACCACTTGCTGGTGTATCTGTGGACCTAGCAAGCAAGGCCAAGTCTACTTTATAAATTAAAGTAGTTTCAAAGCCTAGAAAGTCAAGCTAATCAAAGATCATTTTCTGAAAGATCATAATCCTGTATACCAAGTTTGTTTTGAATCAAAATAAGCAATTAATATTATTGAAAAGAAGATCACAGCATATAATGCATGCATGATTAACATTAGTTATCAAACAATGTCATAAAGAATCGTTTTGTAACCACAATTTCTTAATTATTTTCCCTCTGAAGAAATCAGGGTTTGGTTTCACAGATAAGTAAATGATTGGTGGTGGGCTAATAATCAAGGAAAATCTTGTTATCCTGATTTAATGCAAAAGGTGCATGTATTATTGTGATTAGATGTTGGAGAATGCGAGCATGGCAAGTCTCCAACGACTTTTGTTGGATTATATTAATTGGGGAAGGGCAAAATAGCCTAACCTTGTCTAGCTTTTGGTGGTCCAGCGAGCCTCTGGTTAATTAGGGCGTAAACTATTTCAATGTTCCTTAATTTTCTAAAATTGTTTATGTTGAATTCAATGTGTTTGTCTTTACAGGCTTGAGGTCCTGTAAAAGAATTACTAACTTCTACGAAAACAAATTCTGTAAATTACAAAGTTTAGAAACAGGAGCTTTTCAAGCACCTTCCGTCCTTACCAGTCAACATCATACATTCATAATATTTTTGCATTTTATGATCTTTACCAATTCACTTATTTAGTATTCAATGAGCCCCTGTTCATTTTATGATCTGTTCTGCTGACACCACCGCTGAAACTTGGTCCAATAGGTTCGCGCAATCTACGCACCTTCACTGCTTTTGGTCTTCACACGTTCAATATTCAAGATGATACCAACAGTGGATTTTTGTCGCTTTCCGAAACGAATACTGGACTGCGTAAAGCTTACGTCACCCTCCAATACACTACTCACACGCAACCCCAGAAAGACAGCACTGTACGGACTTCGATCGTGTGATCAAATCTTTGCCGTCGGATGTTTCATCACTTGTTATTCGGAGGGAGCTCGGGCACGCTATGACAGTGACTCAACTCAACTCGAGGTAGCTGAGGGTAGGCGTAAAGTGGAATCATTTGGAGGGGGAATTTTGTTTCGTATTTTAAGTTTTAGCCATTTACTAGGGTAAAGGGGCTCAATGGTCATTTTCTAGAGAAAGCGATTGACAAGATGACGTGGCAAGACAAGCTCCAAGAGGGGCAAAATAGGCTAAACGGCATTAGGAATCGACACGTGTCGTTATCAATCCCAAAGCCCGACAACGACAAGCTTTGAAGATGGATAGATAGATAGATATGCATACATTTAAAGTTAGAAGGCAAGCAGTGGTTGCCCCAGAGATCGAGACTCTCTTGTCATTGGTTACTTTCTTGACCTTGAGGACACGTGGGGCCCCTAATTCGTGGAAGTTTTGATTGGGCGTTGGGGGCCACATGAGAAAGGTAGGGTCAGAGAAGAAAAGAAAAGAGAAAGGCAAAAGGAGAGATGAATCTTGGTTATTCAAAAAAAGAGGAGGAAGATAAATGTTTTAGGGTCTGTTTGTTTGACGCGTGTACAGTAATAGTTGGAGAATGGGGTCCACGATGTTTCAGCAAAAGTCCAAACCAACTTTTTCAGAAAAATTAAAAGGAGAAGTGAGTGGATGGATGACGTAGCAGCTCTTGATACCATTTGATTTGAGGTAGGGAAAATGAAGCATTTTGGGTTGATCTCTTTTTATTAGGTAGGATATTACATCAGAACAATCTCAAGTATGTAGATAATCATAGTCATTTGCTCCAGCTATATACATTTTAATTGTGGTCGGTAGGATTTAGTAGCCAACTGCTTACATACTGGTCTAATGGAGGGATTTCAAATTTATTAAGGATTGTGTTTGACTCGGTGAAAAAAATTCTACTTCAAACAGTAACCTCTATTTCCCAAAATAAAATTACACGATGGCGATTTTACTCTTGAATAGGAAAACTTATCGATTTCTTATTAAAAGAATAGCTAATTAGATATAATTAAGTATAGTATTCATACTTATAACTATAGACTCACACATATATATATAGTTTATTATTTATAAATTAGAACGACCCATATTATAAACATTACATGTAAATCAATAAATTAGAACTACCCATATTAATGTACAAAATGACAATTTTAGTCTCGTAATACTTCTATGAAATCCTATTTTTAATTATAATTTCATAAAGTTTTAAGGTCAATTATAGTTCCAAGGGATTTAATCAAGCTTTCTTCATTATTTTTATTTTCTTTTAAAGATATTACTAATTTTTTATTCTTTTTACTGCACTTGTAGAGTGACATTCCTATTAGGAACTCAGATCATTTGACATTCTAGCCAAACATACATATGCTTTTGAGCAGGAAAGGTTTGCATTAAACCCAAAATATTAATTGTCTTTCTCACAACTAGTACATACTATAATTCTAAATGTTCCTTATGAACTTAAAAGCTATCACCAAATTGCTAATAGTTAATTGAAATCTCAATATCACTACCTTAGTAGTTGCTCAAGTAGTAGGGCAAAGCAATTGGTGATGGAGGTATACGCGCCTCCATCTTATGGTTAAGAGCAACCATCAATAAGATCTTTAGAAGCCAAAAAGAAGGAGAAAGATGAAAAAAAAAGAGCTATGACTGTCATCACTTTTAGAGTGGATGACAAGATCCTATTTAATGAAATTACAAAAGTCTTAGGAATCCTAATATATTATAATAGTTCATGATTTTAGTGATCTCCTAAATCTCCTAGGATTTCTTTTCCTTATGTAATTAACTCTCTCTTACTATATAAGTCAGATGAGGGTCTTGGTGAATTATCAAACCCTCAATTCTTCCTCTAATATGTTCAACATGGTATCAGAGCCACTTTAAACCCTAAAACCAAAAACCTTCTTGATGGGTCACCACTCTTATTCTTTGCCCTCAACCAAAACATCGAAATTGACCTCACAGCAGCAACCAGCAACCACCGGTGACCAGAGCAACACCACCCCAGCCACTAGAAACCTCCCACACGCCGGAGTGTGAATGACACATGTTGCTATTCTGCATCCATAGGCGACGACGAGTTGGTGGGTCAGCTCGCCTTCTCAGTCTGAACAAGGTTCTGGTCTCAGTTTGTGTCAGATATAACTAGAAACTAAGTACTTCGTCATCCTTGTCGTCCATCATACACTCCAAGTCATCGGCAACAACAGTCCAGCATCTTCCGTCAATAGTTTTGGTGAGTAGATTGCAAGTATGTCAAAACCCAATGATAAGTCAGAGTCTAGTGGCTCGGGAATGGTTCTGACAATGGCATCCTCCAATCTGCGAATCACCAAGTAATGTTTTAATAGAAATTATTACTCTTTCTGGTCCAAGAATGTTTTGTTATTTTTCAAAGGTCAACGGAAATTTTCTCATCTCATAACTGATCCTCCAATTAATAACATAAAGCTAGAGAATTGGCTAGCCTATGATGCACAGTTGCTACATGTTCTTTTTGATTCCATAGAACTTGAAATCTCAGACTTGTTTTCTCATGCTGATACTTGTAAGCAAGCTTGGGACTATACCAAGCTTCTATATTCAAGTAATATGCTTCGTGTATATGATACCTCTGTTGAGTTGTTTAAGTCCAGGCAAGAAGGTA
Organism: Erythroxylum citrifolium; assembly: GCA_026284465.1. NCBI lineage: Eukaryota > Viridiplantae > Streptophyta > Magnoliopsida > Malpighiales > Erythroxylaceae > Erythroxylum > Erythroxylum citrifolium. The sequence goes on from JANKOE010000004.1 coordinate 43,942,144, forward strand.
GTTTGAATGAATAGTTTGGGAAGGTGAAACAAGCATATGAAGAATTGAATTCTTTACAGCCAATCACGCCTGATGTAAAGAATTCAACTCTTCATATGCTCGTGTCAAATCCAAATTTGGATTTCAGTACTTCATAATTTTTGTTGATGATTTTTCTCTGATAACTTGATTATATCTAATGAAAGATCATTCATAAATATTCTCAATCTTTTGCTCTTTTTATGCTGAAATCCAAAATTAGTTTAATACCTAAATCAACATTCTTCATAGTGATAATGCTAGAGAATATTCTCTAACCAGATCTCTAGTTACTTACACCAACAAGGTATTTAGCATCAGTGTTTTTGTCCTCATACACCCCAATAAAATGGGGTAGCTGAAAGGAAAATCCAACTTATTGTTGAAACTACACGTACCCTGTTAATTCATATGAATGTTCCTAACAGTTTCTAAGGGATGTTGTCCTCATAGCATGCTTTTTTGTCAATCATATGCCATCCTATGTATTGGCGGGTAAAATTCCCTTCTCTACTCTCTTTCCTCGTCAAGATCTTTTTCCTCTTAATCCTCGTATCTTTGGTTATATCTGCTTTGTTCATCAGCTTCATCCTGGCACAAATAAATTAGACATGAAAGCTATAAAGTGTGTCTTTCTTGGTTATTCTCATGTATAAAAAGGGTATAAATTTTTTAGTCCTTTGAATCGGTGTTTTGTCTCTGTCGATGTTACATTCTTTGAAGACACACCATATTTTTTTAAAACTCCATATGGCTTCAATGATACAAATCAAGGTTTGCCTATTTCCTTTATGCCTTCTCAACCAGTTCCTATTCTGAGTATTCTTGACACTAGTCTTTCGAAGTCTACACCTGACACTCAACTTGTACTTTTAGAATGTTTATCTAATCCTAATTTGTAGGTGTATACTTGACGCACTCGTCAAGAAGAAGAACCAATCAATTCATGTCAATCTCCACCGGCTTTTTCCTTTTCATCTTTGGCAAATGATGATCTTAATCTTCCGATTGCTCTTTGTAAAGGAAAAAGATCTTGTACATCTAAAAGGTCTCACCCTATCTCAAATTTTCTCTCTTATGATTCATTATCACCATCGTACTCAACTTTTGTGGTCAACTTATCTTCCAAACCCATACCCAAGACTGTTTTAGAGGCTTCGGCTCATCCTAGATAGACACATGCCATGGAAGAAGAGATGTCTGACTTTACAGACTCATCACATATAGGACTTAGTACCTCTTCCACATGGTCACACGATTGTTGGCTATCATTGGATGTTCACTGTTAAGGTCAACCCTAATGGATATGTTGATCATCTAAAAGCTCGATAGGTGGCTAAAGGATACATATAGGTGTACGGTATGGACTAATCTGCAACTTTCTCTCTGGTTGCTATGTTTACCTTCGTTCATGTTTTCATTGCATTAGCAGTCACACATAATTGGCCCCTCCATTAGCTTGATGTGAAAAATACTTTCCTTTATGGTGCCATTGACAAGACTATCTATATGGAGCAACCATCGGGGTTTATTGCTCAGGGGGAGACTAGACTTATATGCCATCTTAACAAGTCCCTTTATGGTCTAAAACAGTCACCAAGAGTTTGGTTTGACATATTCCAGTGGTTATAGACTTTGGTTTTCAACTGTCTGGTGTAGATCATTCTACATTTTATCGTCACTCTGCAGCTGGTAGAATTCTTTTAATTGTTTATGTTGATGACATTGTTATCACAAATGATGATAAAGCAGGGATCCAGTCCTTAAAATCATTTTTGCATATCAAGTTCCAAACAAAGGACCTAGGTCCCCTAAAATATTTATGGGTATTAAAGTTGTAAGGTCTAAAATGGGTATTTGTTTATTCTAGAGGAAATATGTTCTTGATCTTTTGGAAGAAACCAACTTATTAGGCATTAAACCAGTTGATAGTCCTATAGAGCCGAATGCCAAACTTGATGCAGAAAAAGGTGAATCTTTAGAAGACCCAGGCAAGTATAGAAGGTTAGTTGGTAAACTTAACCATTTAACTCTCACTCGTTCAAAAATTTCTTTTGCCACAAGTGTGGTCTGACATTTTATGGGTTATCCATGGACCAGTCATTGGGATGCAGTTGTTAGAATCTTGAGATACTTGAAAGGATCACTAGGGCGAGGTCTTCTATACCAAAATCATGGACACACTCAGATACGAGGGTATATAGATGTTGATTAGGCAGGTTCTTATAACAAGAGGTCTACTTCAAGTTATTGTGTTTTCATGGGAGGAAACATGGTGACATGGAAAAGCAAGAAGCAAACAATTATTGCTCGCTCTAGTGCTGAATCTGAGTACAGATCCATGGCATACACCACATGTAAGTTGACTTAGTTAAAGCATCTTCTTCAGGAACTCGATTTTGAGCGTCCATCTCTAATGGAGTTAATGTGTGATGATCAAGCAACCATACATATTGCCTCTAATCCTGTCTTTCATGAAAGGACTACACATATTGAAATTGACTGTCACTTTGTTTGAGAGAAATTTTAAGTTGTTTGTTTGATATGCAGAACAAATGCAGAAAGTGAAAAGGCATATCATTTTCATGTTAATTCGGACAAAAATTTAGTTAAAATTATTCAATAAATAATATGTATAAAAGATATTTATTATTATATATATATAAAGTCCAAATTAAATTTTAGTTCTTAAAATTAGTTAAATTTTATGCACAAATATATTAAAAGCTAATAAGTCGTACTTAAGGAATCTTTATAGTTATATAGAAGGCTCAAAATCAACCTTTAATAAATGTATATTAATGTACTAGTTGTCAATTATGATAGCAAATACTATTGACATCTCTCTCAAATTGATGTTGGTAGGTCTACAAGTGATATTTTGCTATCCAAAAACTAATGCAACTAATATTTCATAAATTTAGTGAAGATATTTATAATTTATATAATTGTGAGGATATGTTAGAGTGATGCTTTGGCAACTATATACCTATCAGATGAAGAGATAGTTGACTTCTGTATGCTTTGTGTATTTGTAATATAAATAATTATTTACAATTTGAATGATACTAGACATTGTCGTTATGTAATGAAGTTGGTTAAATTGGAGAAAAACCACGTTCGTTGAGTAGAGCACATAGTTAAATGATCTTTACGCAAGCAATATACATGGCATCATACTCTGCTTCAATAGAATATTTGGGGACATAGTCATGCTTCTTGTATTTTCAAAAATAAGAGCTTTATAAGCATGCACCATTCTATAGTGGATCTTATAATGTTTAGACAACTAACCTAATCTACATCACTATAGGTTAGGAGTTGGAAGAAGGAACTAATTAGAAAAGTAAGTCATGATCAATGATTTCAAATATATATAGAATGATGCGCCAAACTGTAGATAAATAGAGACACTGAGGGGATTACATAAACCTACTTACAATAAGGACGTCATAAAAAATATCCAGATAGTAATAATTAGATAAATAAGACTATCCACTGGCTTTTAGTATAACATATTATCATCAAGAAGCTCTCCTTTGTAATGTTGATATTTCCTCTTAATTTTATAGGAGTATCAATATAAGTAGTGTTCTTGAGTTTAGCCTATTGAACAAAATCCTGATTATACTTATGTTGATTTAATAAAATACATTCAGGTTGATGGTACACCTCTAAACCCCAAAAATAAGTAAGTTTGCTAAGAACTTTTATGTGAAAAGTAAATTTCAACAATTCTTGAATTTTAAAAATAGCCTCAATAGTAGAGCCTATGATAATAATATCATCCATATAAATAAAAAGGATCATAATGCCTTAAGATATCTTTTGAATAAAAAGAGAGTATTCATATTGACTTTAAGTGAATGAAATAAGTAGGATAGATAAAAAATTTTCAAAATATACTTTGATGCATGCATCAAATTGGCATGTCAAATGGAAAATTGATGTAAACTTCTCCTTTATCACTACCATAAAGGAACTTTTATTGACATCCTTTTGAGATAACCCTGATTAAGAAGCAACAAGTGATAGAATGGATCACACAGTGGTCATCTTAGTTATCGATGTGAAAGTATCATCGTAATCTAAACCATATTTTTTATTTTCAAAAATAACTAACTAAACCTTGTGATAGTTTATAGATCTATTAGAATGGAACTTGATAGAAAACAAAATCTTGCTACTAAGTGATTTTACAGATGGAAGACATTTAACATCTCAAGTTTGCTTTTCTTCAAGTGCAAGCTGCTTCATTAGTTTTTTTGCCAATACTCATCTTTCATTGCCTATTTATAAAAAGAGGGAATATGAATAGTAGATAAAGTAACTACCAATGATAGATGAGGTTAGATAAAGTAACTACCAATGATAGATGAGGGATGAAACCAAACCTTTCTTAAGGTTTACGAACTCAAGTGCTAAGTTAAAAAGGGATGAAATTAGTTTCCATATCAGGATCTTCAAATAGGGAGAGATCTTGAGGAGTTATCAAAGGTGGTGGTATTACATTTCTAATAAATCAAAAGGTGTTTAGATTATAGGGGACCTATAAAAGAGTCAATAACTATAAGAAGAATAAAAAATAAACGAGAAAAGAGATATTAACTAGTGATAAAAGAATATTAATTTTCCAGAAAAAGGACTTTTAGGAAACTCGAATAATATGTAAGTTAGGATCATAACCAAAAAAGCTTTTAATTTATACCCTATCCTAAAAATGCATATTTCATATATTAAGTTATGAACTTAGTGCGTTTGTGTGTAGGAATATTTCTACACATACAAAGATATAAAGATTAGAATAGTTTAAAGAATAAACAAATAACTGAGTGAAAGGTTACATATGGTTCAATATGAGAGAGGACAATTGATTAATTTGATAAATGAAAATTAATAGCAATTCATCCAAAATCAAGAGAACATAAAAGACTCTAATAAACGAGTTCAAACGACAAAAAAAAGTGACAATTCTTTCTTTCATCTATCTCATTTTATTTTAGACTTAAAGGATATGCCTTTTGAGTGATTATCTCTTTAGTTTATAGGAATTTATAGATAATAGATGTGTGTTAACCCATGTTATCATAATAAAAGGTTTTGGTATTGGTAAAAGATTGAGTCTTAACATAGTGAAAAACATTTATAATAAAAATATTAAAATAAATTCATGTAAAATGATTATAATTATCAGTAGAAGTGATAAAGTACTTACAATTAGCATGAGAAGTAACTGATGTTTTATCTTATAAATCATTTTATATTATATCAAAAGGTTGGACAGCATTTGGTGTGTGCGTAGGAAATGACAAGTTCTTACTTTTCCTAAGTCCGTAAGAATTCCCAAGAAAATCGAAGTTTAACAATCATCTTTATTGATTTTAAAAAAGTGAAATTTTCATTAACTCTAAAGGAGTTACATGGATGTACAATAGAATGTCAAGTTTAGATAGAAAGAGACAAGTACAACTCGGTCAAAACACAAGTAACCATCTTTATTGATTGTTGATTATACATAATATAACCAAATTTAGAAATTTTACATTATACTTATTATCAACCAATTAACTGACAAAAATAAGACTAGTGGTAAGATTACAAGAAATGAAGGTATCAATTAAAGAAGAAGAAATATCTCCAGTAATTATGATGAGTAAGTGATTTACATTAGTATTATGATTTTTAAGATATTTACAAAATTTGTTTACATTGTTAAGGAAATAAGCATTGTTTGTCATATGATTAGAAGCCTTATAATCTAACTACCAAGTAGATGGTGTAGAAGAAGATTTACCTAAGAGCTCTAAAGTAAAAGGTGTAAAAAAATAATTTATGTAATCATTTTAGGATTCACAAATTGAACATAATTAAAAGCATTTTATGTCAACTTTACTTCATCAACCAAATCATTAGTGCCAAAATTAGTTGAAGTCATATATATTGTAGAGCAATGTTATGTTGAATATAGAGCGTCTTTATATAAGATCATATTTAAGTTGCAGTCTTGAAGGGTCAAAGATTCAAGATTATATTGGCCTCAACAAATCCTATTTTGCGTATCCTTGACTTTTCACTGAGTACACTCATCTTTATTCTTTTTTTATATCAAAAATAGAATTATTCCCATTAACATGTTCCGATAAATCTGTTACCTTTAACAAATATCTCAAACAGGAATGCCCAAACTGAGTATTTTTTTCATTAACATGAATTAAAAAAACTTTTGTATTTATCCAAAGACATGATGTTAAGATATTAGAGCTAAGATAAAAGTGAAATCATAAAAAAGGCCAAAGATTCATTTTGAACCTTAACATTTACAACATAATACAAAACTAACCATAAGATTTTTGAAACGGTCACAATTGAATCCTAAAATTTTTAAAATGTCCAAAATTATGGGAAATCCATAATTGAATTTGTCTATAAACTCAATAGTGTATCACTCTTTTCCCTCTTAAAAGTAAGCTCTAGGGTATATCAAACTTGAGTTAAACTGTTCCCTGTTAAGACAAACTCTAAGCATTATATGAGACTTCAAACAGATGAAGGAAGAGGCATCCTTTTGTTCTTTTACCCTCATGTTATTTACTTATTTATTTTTAGAATTGAAGTTGACCTATACACTTCCAATATCAAGCTATATTTTTTTTGGAAATTAAAGGATTATATTCCAAAAGAAGGCATAACCTTAAAATTGCAAGGAGAAACTACCAAGTGCATCCTATCCAGAATGAATATACAAAATTACAATCCCAATATTCGTCCAATCCTCACTTGCTAGTAGATGACTCGTTACATGCATTACATACAAATTAGTCCAGATGCCCCATCTCTGATTTATTACTCCTTTGGCTTTAGTTTTGTTCCTTAGCAACAAGAAATGCCCCTCTGATTTTACCAAGAATGGATTTTGTGAAGTTTGTAGTCTTCATTTGCTTTAGCTTGAATTTTCTGTTGTTTCTCTACATCTATTCTTCATATACTACTACATTAAATGCTAGCTTAAGAAGTTCTTTATCTCCCTTCTTCTTGTTGTGAATTATGAGATGTTGAACTAATTGGTTCTAAAAGTGGCTTAATTCCTTTGCATTGCAAGCTATTTTGATTTTTCTACATTAGGTGCATGTAAATTGGCATTGGAAGTACAAATGATCTCATATTTCTCGTTATTTTAAGCATAAAACACATATAAGTTCTATATGGGTTGAGCATTTAACTTTATCGATATTTGCTAATCTATTTTTGAGGGTTTGCTAGGTAATGTATACAAACTTGGGATAGTTTCTAGGGAACCATATCAATTATTTATATTCAACTTCTGGTTTAGATTGCAGGAATTACAAATTAATTGGTGAATTTTCCTAATTTGTATGATGTCCAAACTACTTTGTCTTCCCTGTTTGAGTTAAGTCTATAATCAGTTACAATTTCTATTAGTCTGTCAAACCCTCTTTGTTTAAAGTTCTAATGTTGGTTCTCCAACATCTCATTCACTTAGCCCTAAGTCTCATTATGTGCCTTAAGTGAAATAAGTCAAGATGCATGGATAGGGGAACTTTGGTGAACTAATTATCAAACAAGAATGATGTGTTTCTACCATTGCCAATGATTTTTTTAAATGTAAGGTGCCACTTCAGCTCTGAACTTTCGCAGCTTGTACCATGCCCATGAGTCATTTGAGATATTTTTATCTCCTAAAAGCTTTTCCTTTGCAAGTATTTAGTATATGTCCATTATACCTATAGATTCTCTTTATCTACTATCAATTTCCAGTTTCTTTTAGCAATCAATACTTTACTGGTAAATTGTATGGTATTGAGTCCCAAACCACCTTATTTTTTAGGGTAACATAAGTCCTTCCATGAAACTTTAGATCTAGAAACTTTATATATATCCCCATTCCACAGGAAATTCCTTAGCCATTTCTTAATATTCTTGTCCAATTTCTTAGGAAGGATTAAATGAGAGATCCAATAATTATAGAGGTTAGAAAGCATTGTCTTGATTAACTAAGCTCTTCTTGTGTAGCTTAAATCCTTGTTACACCAATTCTTTAGCTTCCTTTCAATTTGTTATAAGAGTGGCTTACAATCCTTATAGGATGGTCTGGATGTAGTAATTGGCACTATAAGATAAGTGAATGGTGGATTGGCAATCTTAATAAGGGTTATGTTCCCTATCTCCTACCTAAGAGATTTTGCATCCCTGGAAAGCAGCAAAAGGCTTTTACTAAGATTAACTTCAATCCTTAATAGGCTACTAAATTATTTGATGAAGTTGATTATCAAATTCCTTACAGATAAGTCATCCTTGTAGAAAAGCAACAAGTCATTAGCAATTTTTAGATTGAATAATGTCAAATATTTACACTTTTGTGATACTTAAACATTAGATTTTTGCTGATGTGGTCAGCAACTAGTTGAATTAGCACCTCCATACATATTGTGAACAAGTAAGGGGATAAAGGATCCCCTTACCTAGGTCTCCTTTCCCTTTAAAAGGGGGTGCAACTTCTCTATTAGTGAGAATACTAAATGTAGGTGTAACTATACAGTCCTTAATCTGTATAAATTTCTCAAGAAATCTCATATCTTTCATAGCAAGTAGCAGAAAATTTCAGTCAACCGAATCAAAAGCTTTCTTGAAATTTACTTTGATTGCACACATTTTTCCAACTCCCTTTCTCATGTAACCTTTGAGTAAATCCTAAGCAATCAAGATATTATCACCCATATTTCTACCTTTATGAAAGCACCTATATTGTTGAGGTTAAGGAACAAAAATTGGCTTTCAGCCTCAATTGTAGCATGAAATTGTTCTAAATTCACCCATTTAATTTGCTTACATTGTGTGTTTTATGAACAAGACAAATAAAATTATAATTGAAGGCTTTCAACATTGTACTTTTCCTAAAGAATTCTTGAATAACTTTGGAAGTTTGGTCACCAATCTAGGTTTCCATTAAGTCCATCATGACCTAGAGCTTTATTTGGATTTAATCCTTTAAGGGCCTTCTTTATATCCCACTTCTATAACTCCTTTTTCAAGTTCCCTGCTTCCTCAACTGAGATTCTAGTCTTCAGGAAACATTGCAATGGGATATTATGAGAGGTTGTAGCTTTTTTTAGAACCATGCAATTTTATGAAACATTGTCTAGTTATATTGAGGAAGAACAATAGAAATATGAATACTTTTTAAAGGGAGAAATGGAAAGTAGGAATTGATACTTCTAGCGATTTAAAATTTTAAAGTATGCAATCTACGAATGTTTCACTTCCAAAACTTGGCATAGAAGGTCTTGCTAAAATAAATCAAAAATGGTTGCATTGAGTGCTTAGGTCACTACGTCGTATGGTTCCCCAAATGCTTTTCAAATAAAAGAAAAAACTCAAAAGATCATATAATCAAGTTAAATGTATGGAAGTTCAAGCTCACCGTTTTTTTTTTTGTAATTTTTCAGACTGTTTATAGTGGCAATGGTGGACGTCTCCGACAGGGAGAGGATCTTGGTGAGGGCTAAAAGGTTGTCCAAATCTCTAATCTCTAATCTCTAATCTCTAATCCCTAATTTTATATTTTATTACTTGTTGTAAATTTTAATTATGATAAGTAATAATTAATTCACTATTTAAGTATTTGAATATTTCAGTTAATTTAAATATGGATTAACAAAAACAAATATAATTAGATTTTTTATTTTAGAAAGTGGGTCACATTTGGCCATTTAATAGTAGGGCCCATTTTGTCATGTGAAAATAAAGTGTATTTTTAGATAAAATAAAAAATAATACCATATTAGTATTAACGTGATATCTAGCTAACAGAAAGTTAAGCCCATTAAATTTTATGTCTTCTTAAGATTTGTTTTAGAAGTTTTAAAAACATCAAAGTTTAATTTGAATGCTTCTAATCATTATAGTCTGTTCTATATTCTATTGTAAGCGTTGAGGTTCAAATTTTACTTTTAGCTTAAAAATTAAAAGTTGAATATGCAATGACTAGGAGCTAGACTAATTTTAAGATAAATAAAAGTAGAACTAAAGTTAGATGGATAAAAGGCTAGACAAGTATGAGATTAGATTAAAAAAGGTTATAATTCTATGACAACATATAGGGACAAATTAAAGAATTTTTGGTAAGAAAATTGTCTTTCTCAATAAAAAAAATTTAATATATGTAAAGTAAGTTGAATTTTCAGCTCTTAAAATTAGCTAAATTATTATTTACAAATCTTTCTACCCCTAATAAATCTTATTACGGGAAAGATTTAAAGATTTTCAAATCTGTATAATTTTACAGAAGATGAGATATGAGATCAACTCTTCCTAATTAATAGTGTTTTAATGTTTATATCCATCCTTGTCACAATATTTCACAGCAATCCAATGTTTGAATCGATTAAATTATGTCGTTGTTGTATCTAAGAAGGTACGGAGTGGGAGTATATTAAGTAATTGTCAAACAACTTTTTGTCGTACTCATTACAAATGTATACAAAATAAGAATCCTCTAACTTTCGAGAACTGACTCGTTATCACTCAAATTTAGAGTCAAGCCTTACAGTTGCAAAGTTTGGAAATACCTAGCGTTATTCAGTGAATTTGGCATAAACAACTGTTGCCCAAAATAACTAGCAGCCTAAATCGTATGACGTGTCTTTTGTCGCTTTAAGAAGTTTGCAGTGATAACATGCATTTTCAAACATGTTATCTTGTTTTCTTATTCCATAGGATAAGGGTGTCACTTAATATAATATTCATAACATAAGAACATAATGCCGATTTCTTTGATTTGGATTATGTTATGGTGTTTTCTTTCTTATACACGAGTATAACTGCACGTGACTATTACGGTCGTATAAGTGGGGCTAGCCAATGAGAGGAGTAGGTATGATGGCTAAGAGATTTGACATGTTTTCTAATATTAAATTTTCCTATTCGTGCCCAACAATTGAAATGGGAATGGCACGATTCTCTTGTCCAAATGCAAGCAGCTAGCGGCAGCTTCAGCGTCAGAAGGGGAGAATCACTTGCCACCGAGGGCCGGAAATACAAACAAACTCTGGCAGGAAGTAGAGAAAGAAACACTTCTTTTATTTTTTCATTATTATTGAATCAAGTAATTAATAATAGTATTACTTAACTTTAAGAATGGATAAATAAAAGCCATGGGATTAGAAATTTTACTATCAACAGTGGCTCTACCTCGACCGCTGCTTGCAGTACGTAGCTTAAGGAGCAGCCTTGTCCCTTTTTCTAGATACTATGAATCCTATCTCTATTTCCAAGAGTTTGGCCTAGACTCGTAAAGAGCAAAATAGCACCTAAAAAGCTCTAGCCACATAAAATCCATCCCTAAAATTGAAAGCTACTTCTCTTTTGTGAGTGGTCAGAAAGGCTTTGTATATGACTAATATCAGCCACAAATAAAGAACAAAGAAAAAGTCACGCTCAATCATTTGAGGTTCATTTCAATCTCTTGTTCATGAAATGCGAAACATCGTGTTTGGAATGATCAGGATACCCAGCTAACATCATTTTACATTTCTTTTAATTTGATGCATGTAATATTTGGAAACAGACAAGGTATCAACTCCTGCCATGCATCCAACATATTTAGCACATTGTAAATTTTTCAGACGATAAATAAATGCGTTCATAGATATGAGTATCCATTTAACTCCCTATGTTTCTAAAATTCTGATTTTGAAATGGGACTAATCTGCAGTTCATTCAGGTTAAATACTTTTAACAAATATTCGTCCTGCTCAACTTTCAAGATGGATTTCACCATTGCAAAATTCAGATACTCAACCTTCGATTCTTTCATAATTGGAGATATTACATTGCAGATTTGATGAGACTTGAATCCCAACTATGAGAAGAGGAGAATTACAGTCTTACATAACCCGTTAACATTTAAACTTTAACTAGTCTGTCTGCAGAGAAGTAGCTCCTTGGGCTCCTCAAAATTTTTTAAAAAATAAATATTATATATAGATATATATATATATATATAAATGAAGTTATTTGGGAGTTGGACCCTCTAAAATTTAAAAAATTAAATATTAGACCCTCCTATTTTACATATCTAACTCCGTCCCTGTCTGTCTATCTGTCTGTCTGTCTGTGGTAGAAAGAAAGGCGTGATATTCTTAGGAGAATAGATGCTCGATTTCTTTCCTCGTAATTACAAGTAAAGTTGTATTCTTCTTTCAAGGGTTTATTTAATAAACCAAATTATCAAAGTCCTATTGTATATTTTCAATAGGTGATTTATATATAATCTAAAAAATAAAAGAAACACGAGTCCAAAAATGAAGGGTATTACAATAAGTCTGACAAGAATAAAAGTACAATTACTAGATGGTCATTGCTTTGGCCTTTTGTACAAAACTTGTTGTTCAATCAAAGACGTCACTTGATTGAGAAATGCTACGTTGAAAAGTCGCCTTAAGGTTCAATTTGGACAATGGCCACCTCACTATAATTAAGAAGAAAAAGTAAACTTAGAGAACTTTTTATATGTGATATTTTTTGTTTTGCTCTCACTGAAAAATTAATCTCTAAATCATTACTTTAGTGTTACAGAACCATACTATAGTTTGCTTCAGAAGAGTCAGAATTTTCTATGCATTCCTGTTATTGACTGAACATGAAACGATAGAAGAGACGTTGAGGATCTATCTCGATTTTTTTCCTTAATTCTATATAATACACTTTCACTGAAGAAGATTAAATTGGACCTTTAACAAAGTAAAGATGTAATTTTGAGTGTGCTAAAGGAATATACCAAAATCCAGATTTCTGCTCCCCCTGGCCCTGGTCATACATTAGCTTCCGTTCTTGATTTGGTTATGGTCCATTTAAGAGACAATTTACCAACCAAATGGTGAAGATTAATAAGAGGGGTCCCACATCCTCTCATATCAACAATTATATCATATAAAGCAATGGCTCGTACAAGATATCGACATATGCACATAAAAAGGAAATTAATAACCCATAATAAGTTGGTCTAGTGATTATCCCAATAAACTTAAGTGGAAGAATTAAAATTAAAAAAATTTAATCATTTTTTAGAGAAAAAGTTAATATTTAAGCCCTTAAGTCTTATAAATATTAATAAGTTTTGGCTAATACTTGACATTTAATTTTACATGAAGATGATATGTTGACAATAGAACAAAGCAAAGACCTATGTATAGGCGAGATAAAATGTGCCATATCAACGAAAGTTTGAGAGTAGGTGAATGTTTATATACATTAGCGAAAATCTTCAACAATTGGCGAGATTCAAATGTAAGACCAAAAATGATACTGCAGCTAAGTCATGCTAAGTTCAAACATGTATGAAGATACTTTGTTAACTCAAGATTTATATTTAACGATTTTGATAATAACTGTATAATATTTTAAAATTTAATTTGGATTTATTTGTAAAATTAATGGTTTAATTCTCAAAAAGGAAACAAAATCATAAGAAATATGTTTTCTTTCTTGCAGGAATCTTTTTTATGAACTTATCTTATTAAAAATGATTTATCTAAATGGATCCTAATTATGAAGGTCATATATTGTCTCCGTGATTACTGAAAGATTTTTGGCAAAGATGACATCGAAATTATTCAAGGTTAAATCCATTCAATTGACTAAAGATGTGAGTGAAGCAACGGCTAGTTGAAGCAATTTATTATTTAAAGAAGAACAACATAACTTATGAAGTAGAACGAACATATTCAGACTGTCGAAACATTTTGAGCAACATCTATACTCTTGAGAATCGTATCATTACTATTATGCTTTAGAAAGTGAAATCACTCTATCAAGAGAGAAATTGTTATTTTATTTTTTGTAAGCTTTTTAGAAGCTTGTCATACATTTCGAGTGTGAAAGGTTGGAGAACCTTGGAAAAGATGTACTTGTGAGCTTGGAGAGGCTCATAAAATTTAATACTCAGTTTTCATCGTGAAACACTCAGACTGGACATAGACTTGGGTTATAAGCCAAACTAGTATAAATCATGCGTTTTTCTTCGTTCTCTCTTTAACTTTTAAATTTCTGTTATTTGTAAGAGGCTCCTTCACCTTTATAAAAGGCTCTTTTTGTTTTCAGCTTGCAAGAGGTTCCTTTTAGTTTTAACAAGAATCTTCTGTTTTTAAATTGTTTTAATAGGATTTATCATTTAGTAGGCTCCTTTCGTTTAAATAGGGTCCTATCCTATAAAAGACTCCTATTGACTAACAAGCTTTTGTTGTTTAAAAAGGTTTTATAGTTTGACAGACTCCTACTGTTTAAACTAGGATCTGTTTATTATATGAATTGAAAGAACTTGCGAAAAAGATTTTTATACATATAATTCACCCCCTCTTGCATTTGTTTGCTTTTATCATACTTATCTTCAATGAAGAGAATGAAGGGTATATAAATTTGCAAGGTTTAATATATAATGGCTCAAAATTATTGCTAACTTAGATCATTGAATATTGTGATTGCATTGTGGACGTACTTGGATGGACCATGCACAAAAATGAGTTGGGATGGTTAAACCAGAGGCTCATTAAAGTACTTGTCTTCAAGAGGTGGAGATACGGTGACATATGATAAGAATATGAAAGTAGTAGGCTAAAAAAGTAGGAGCATTACTTTACAAGATGGGAACACTTCTTCAGGCAGTGAGAAAGTGGTTGGATGCTATGTCAATAGAATGAGCATCTTCCAAACATATTTTTCCTGCTAACTTGGTGGTTTAATAGAAGAAGTAGTAACTCTCAACTAACTTGGTAGGTTAGTGAACAAAGTGAATAGTTTAAGCTTACTTGGTCCTTAAATTCTTGTAAGCCTATATAAAGGCATCCTTTATATTTCATTTGTGTAACATTGTATATTTAATTATCTACAAGAGAGCTCAAAGATTTAAAAGAAAGTTCCTACTGAGAAATTGAGTAGGAAGATCTTGAACAATTTATAGTAGAGTGTTTCAAGTTAAAAGTACTCGAATCTTTGTATTAAATTATTGTATGAATATATCAATAAAAGATTGACTTTGTTGTATCCATATTATTCGTTTCATTTGATTTATTTATGATGAAAACTGATGTGTTAAGAGTGTGAGTGAAACACCTAAACATGAGTGGTGATAGGCATTTAGAAACAAATGGACTTATTGGTGGCGATCATAAAGGAAGGTTGAGTTAGGCTTTAGCAGACTAAACCTTGACTACCATTTAAGGAATTAAGCAATTTTATCCTATTCTATTGCATCTAAAAAATTCCCATGATAACTGTTATCAGAACTTAGTGAGGAGTTCATACATTGTTTATTAACAATAGTTGGTCGAAGCAATCTTGTGAAAAAAAAGTAATAATTGGTCTTTTAGTCCTAACAGAGGACAGTGTAGTTTCTTTCTTAGAACTTTTTAAGCCTTGATGATGGAACTTCAAGAAACAAAGAGAGCTTTCAAAAAATAGTTGAAATCTAATGAAGAGATGCACTGTAACTTATTAATGCTTAAATGTGATATATCTAAGAACAAACTAATAGTTCAATAGGAGAGAATTTAGTGAATGTAAAAGACTCATAAGTTTTTGATCGTAAATGGAGTGCAAAAGAACTTAAAAAATTTTTATAAGATATGTAGTAAAATTTATAGTAAAAAAGATGTTCGATTAAAAAAAAGGTGTCAATCATAATAATGTATATGGTATACAAAGTTGTTGTAGAAGATGGGTACCTTAAATGATATTAATGTAGGTAAATCTCCATTGACACTTAGGAGAAAATTAAGAAAGAACTAATTGATCAGTTCCTCCTTAGCAATACTTCATAGCTTTCAAGAGAAGCTTTAAAATGGTTGAAGCACAATAACTTTATGTGAAAGTATGAATGAAAATTCACTTCTTTTATATTGGACTTACAAGACATGTTAGAGGAAAACAAGTTGTTTAATTTCATAAGTGGCTTATAGGATTGTGCACAGGTTAAGCTTTGAAAGCAAAATGCAAAAGACCTGCCTAGAGCAGTAGCGATTACAAATACCTTGGTGGACCTCCAAGTATCACCACCCGTTCAAACTAGCAAAAAAGGTACGAAAATGATGGAACTTAAAATGGATCAGTAAAAGATAAAGGAAAGGTATACAAAACTTCTCACAATAAGTCAAAGAAACAATAAAAAAGAGATATTGCTTATATTATTTGTGGAGGGAATTTTGCTTATAAATGCCTGAAATGAAAAGTGAGAGAGAAGCAAATCAGTTTCATAGTTACGGAAGATTAAAGAAAAGAAGGTAGGACTTGTCAAAAAAAGTCTACATCAACAATTATACTATGTCAAGTGTGATATGCTTTATGAAGGAGTTTCCAATGAAAAATAAACCTAATGGAGAGGAAAGTAAGTAGATGATGTGCCAATAAAAATAAAAACTAGCTTTTATCTTCAAAGTTTGACTAAATAGTCTATAAGAGAATCATTTACGAAGAAGTTCTCTATGAATTACTTTGAAAGGAGCGTCAAATTTTTTTTAGTGGTAATGATTTGTTAGAACTTTAAGTCTAAGTTATTGAATTGGGCAAGTATTAGTGAGCTTTAATTGATATTTAGCGCTCAAGTTGACATGAAGATGTCATATTGATAATATAATAAGGTAAAGACCTACGAGTAAGCAATATAAAATAGATAATATTAAGGAAAACTCAAGAGCAAACAAGGAATACTTTAGTGCACATCAGCAAAAATCTTTGATAATGGGCAAATTTGGATACAAATCTTAAGATGATCTTGTAATTAAGTCATACTAAGGATGTATAAAGGCACTTAGCTTCGATGAGGACGTAAAAAGGTATATAAAATTGTGATGTTTATTATATAATAGATTGGATTATTGCTAATTTATAAAGCAATGTGATTGCAGCATGGACATACTTGAATAAACCATACACAAAAATGACTCGACATGGCTAAACCAAATGCTCATTAAGAGACTTGTCTTTTAGAGGTGATAATGTGATGAAAAATTAAAATAACATTAAATTAGCGGGATAGAAAATAGAAACACTACCATATAAAGTGAAAGTACTACTTAAAGTAGTGAAAAAGTGGTCCAATGATTATGAGACGAAAACAAAGCGGACAACTTCCAAATATATTTTTTATATGCTAAGTGGAGTTAATGACTTAAAAAAGATCTTCTTACTAATTTAGTAGAGCTAGCAGAAGAAGTAACTTCTCACTAACTTAGTGGGTTAGTGAAGAAAGTAGGTGATTTGATTATTCTCTAAGCTTTTGTAAGCTTATATATAGATATCCTTTGTACTTTATCTGTGCAATATTACACATTCAATTATTTGAAGAAGAGTTGAAATTTTTGAAAGAAAGTTGTTAAGAGTTTCAAGTAGGAAGATCTTGAATGATTTATTTTGGAGTGCTTTCCTTATATTACTTTATCATGTGAATTGATCAATACAAAGTTAGTCTTATCATATAGTTTGTATAAAATACTTTTATATTGAGAATGTGATTGAATCATCTAAATACGAGTGGCATGTGATATTTAAAAACTAACAGATTTATTGGTCCACAATCATAAAAAAAAGTTAAGTTAAAGTTTAATAAACTAAAATTTAACTTTTGCATGAGGACTTACACAATCATATTCAATACTTCATAATTAAAATCGAAGAAAAAAAGAATTTTGATTTCGGTCATTAGTATACCTGTCACTTGTGCTAATAGTCGACATCTCTAGTTTAATCTTTTGTTCTCTAATATGCTCTCTTTTGGCACTAGAGATGTCAAAAGGGCCATGCCTAGCTCGACTTGACCCAATTTTGGCCCAGGTTGATCCGGCCCAATTTTGTCACGAGCTAAGGTCGGGCGAGCCACGGGCTACGTTTACTTCTAAAGCGACGTCGTTTTGTCAAAAACAATGTCGTTTTAGAAGTCCTAAAAAAAAGGACCAACCCCGCCCGCTTGTGGCTTTTTAGGCTAGGCCAAGGGTCCACCCATCTCGGCCTGCCAGGCCACCATGGCTCAAGATCGGACCGAAATATACAACATTATATTCACACAAAGAGATATGTACGTGCCAAATAGAGATGTTAATGAGCCGGATCGGGCCTTTCTTCTTTAATACTAGTCTTTTCTCTTGAAAAGAAAATTTGGTTTTCATTAAAAAGGGATAGAAAATAGTCCCATGATAACAAAGAGACATATTAATATCATGTAGCTAGTTACAGATAGAGAGACCATTGCTACTTACTAGGATAAAAGAACTTTACAAATGTGTGTGTGAGAGAGAGAGAGAGCGATAGAATACTAATCATGGTGGGAAACAATGGAAGGGATTTGCTTGCGGATGATTTGATACGTGCCACTATGAACATGTCATGAAATCGACTAGCAAACCATGAAGCGGACAGTACGGGCAGGTACTAGGGTTTCACGGCTATTCAAATGTTCTAGTGATGAAGATAAGGATTCAAGATTATTTCCAAAATAGCAACCTGATCTGAAAAACCAATGACTTAACAATTGCAACCATATCAGGCTGAAGTGTCTTATACACCTTCGCAGGTTTTTTTGAATCAATTTCAAAAGTCACCATCATATATAATAGGGGTCATGACTTTTGCATTCTAATTAGATTCCAGTGTGGAAACTTCCTCACCATATTTTTCTAAATCATATCAACAATCAACAGGAACCGTACTAAAATATGCTTTGTTGCTAAAGCCAAGAGTAATAACTAGAAGCTTATGCTTTATGTTGATTAATGGATATGTTCTTGAAATGAACAGAGGTACATTCGATGGTTCTAGCTTCTGAATACTATTTCAGCAGCTTATATCATTAGTTCTACAATCCCTCCTCTGCCAGGTAAAAAGACATAGAAGAAGAAAAAAAACACTGATCAAGGTTTGGAAATCTGTGGTCGTAGGGTAAAACTATACATGTAACCATGTTGGTAGGAAAGTTAAATTTGTTGAAGCATAAATGTAAAGCATTGATCGTAGATCTATTCAGCTTTAGTGCAATTTTCTACGGTGATTGGACAGGTCAATATCTCCCGTAAAAAAACTTCACGCGATCCATAATTTCTGAGGTTATTCATGCAGAATTTGGCATGAAGGTAACTTTCAGCTAAGTGAGATAGGCATATATAGTTTTTGTGGCAGCCTCCTGTAGTGTCGAAATTAATTGTCTGCCCGACAAAAAGATTTCGATGTTATGTGCAGAGCAGGTTTTGACTAAGGAATCCTTATATGGCATGAATTGATTGAATGACTTCGAAAAATTAGTACCTGCAAGGGCATCCATTCAATTACTGAGTGTTATCTGGTGTAAATGTGAGTCACATTCAAGTCTTACTGTCATATTCTGTGACGTTGATTGCTCCACTTGCGATTTTGTGATAGAAAAAAGCCTAAGGTTGAGAATTTAAGAAAGTGCTACTCCGCTCCTCTGTCTTTATTGTTATTTTTTTCAATTCTTACTACAAAAATTTCTGATAGCCATTTAGGGTGCATTGGAGCATTCCAGAGGCGTTTAACAAAGTAGTATAGGGAAAATGAAGAAGAGGCAAACAAACAGTTGGAAAGGGAATACCAGTCACTGCATGCATACAAATTGAGCAAGGTACGTGTATATAAATTAACTTTTGTCATCTGGTGGCTATTGGATTCTTCAACACCCAAATGAAAAACTAGAAAATAGGAAGAACAAAAGGTAGGACCCTTTATTTTTGGCCTGTATTTGCATGGGACCTCACCTATTGTTGAATTTCTCATATTAGCCATGAATTGTAATGCATAAGATTTGACAATTTTAGAATCAGATCAGTTGGTAACATTTGTTCAACTTACTCCTAAATTCATGTTGGATGAAGAGGATAATTAAAGGAGACCAAAACTCATCTTCCTCACTAAGCCATGCTATGCTACACAAGAGAGTAGATAATACGTAGCTACAATGGAGGTATATTTCTACAATTATAAATTCTTTTTGGCATATATTGAGATGCAAACTTTTTGAGCATTAAAGTAGATGTGTTGTAGTGGTTGATTCTGTGCTGCTTAGCAATTTAATTGCTTTATCTCCAGACTCTGGCATCCAACCACAAAAATAAATCTGAGCAATTCAAATGGAGAAAAAAGAAGTGGAAATACGAACAAGAATATGAAAAGGACAAAGAGATATTTATTATTGAATTGAACCACAAGAGGACCCCTCCATTCCAACGTACTGTTCATCATCATCATCATAATCAACATCTTTATTTCTTTTGTTTATTTTCATAGAAGCTTTTTTTGGCTGTTTGTATCTTTTGACATGTTTTGAAATTGCCATCTTTTCCTTAAAAAATTAAAGCAGTCATTTAAAAATACTCTCCCTGTTGCTTGTTGGCAGGAGGAGCTGTTGTTTACATTAAAGCAGTAGTACTTGTTTTTGTTGAAGACACTTGCATACACATAAACCTTTCTTCATCTCTCTTTTTCTCTCAAAGTTGATTGAAACACCCCAAAAAAAAAAAAGGGAAAAGAAAAGATTCTTGAACAATTTATGTGAAAAGGGTTGAGGTCCAATCAGAGAAGTTCCGTTGCTTTGATCTGTTCGCAGGTACTAACTCACTCAAAGGCCAAAAAGGAGAAAGATAAGGAAGATAACGTGTTGTATGGATAGCAACCTTCCATATAGTTAATTACTTGCACATCAACCATATAGAAAACATTATAGATACATACGATATGACTGAATATACTTATATAATTCTGCTCTCTCATATAAAAATTTCGTCTTTTCTCAAAATATATATATTCGTTGCCGATAGGAATTGCTGGAAAAAAAAATCAGATCTTTATATGCAATAAAATGAGGTTCATGTAATAAGGGATAACAAGGGAAATAAAGATGGGTATCTTTTTCTCAGCCTTTTAACTTCATCTCTCTTCAGTTCTCTTTTTCCTTTGCAGTGGGGGAGTTGCAGAGATTTGATTCTTCTGAGCCCCCAAAAGGCCTTGTGAAGGGAAGAAGTACCAAATCACTAAAACAACCACCACGCTCTATTTGTGCAATTCTGATGCAATGATACTACGAGCCGAAAATTCGAACTCGCGATGTGGAACAACTCAGGATGAAACCTGGCTCTGATATTACTGAGCCCCCAAAAGACCTCCTAAAAGAAAGAAGCACCAAATCACTTAAACATCACAAGGCCTTTCGAAAGTTTCAGTAGTTTTAGCTAGTTAATTGTTGTGTCGAAGGAAGGAGACTGATAAACTATAGGTAAGTAGATAAATAACACGTAACAGATCACACAGAGACAGGGTGGGTGTGATGTTTTGTGTTTCTGGTGTACTTTTTTTTTTTTTTTCTATATCATTGATAACATATATATCTCCTTTCTCATCAATTCATGGACTTTATTAGTCTTTGTAATTGAAACTTCTTTCCTTTACATAGAAGAGCAGATGATCATGAAGCACGTGCACACGCAGATTTCCATCACAGCAGGTTCCAATTATATAAAACTATTACTATAATCAATACCTCTCTCTCTCTCTCTCCCCCTCTTCAATTTATATTTTTTTCCTTTATATAAGCGGCGATATCTCATTGTTTTACTTCCTTTCCCTTCTCTTTTTTTCGCTTGATGCTCCAGAAGATGAAGTGCTCAAAATTTGTGTGTGGAATCATATGCTCCAAGCAAATTCTTTCAGAGTTTGTGCAGAAAATACGTTGATCCTCACTCAATTCACTCAAATCTCAAGTCTTACCCTTCTCATTTTTCTTCATTTCTTCTAAGCAACGACTGAGCATCCCACCTTACTCCCCAAAGCTCTCATCAATTCTAAGCTCTCCTTGGTGTGCTGATCTGAAAACCACTCAAAACCAGTATATGTAGTAAGTCATATGTGTACGTTTGTGCACGTAGAGAAACAAGGGTCGTCCCAAGTCCGTATTTTGAGGATATACTAAGTGTGTAGGAGAATATGATATGTAGAGATGTGAAGACCAGGTAATTGACGTAGTCTGTTTTTTCAGGTGACACTTAAAAGATCATATTTTCAAAGAACTCAACGAACTAGATGGCGACGTTCTTTCACGGGAATCCTGAAATTCAAGCAGCATCAGCAGAAGGACTTCAAACCCTCGTACTCATGAACCCTACTTATGTTCAATACTCTGAGAGCCCTCCTACTCCTACTCCTCCGATCAGTAATCTCGTATTCCTCAACTCCGCCATCGCCGCGGCTCAGCCGCCACACATCTCCCACGCTACACCCAACACTCAGCAATTCGTCGGAATTCCCTTGGACCCTAACTCCCACGACAGTTCTTCAACTTTGCATGGATTTATCCCTCGTGTCCACTACAATCTTTATAATTCAATTGATCCAGCATCGGCGGCGCGTGACGTACAACGCGCTCAGCAGGGTCTCTCCTTGAGCCTCTCTTCACAGCAACAGCCAGGTTACGGATCACAGGCTCAAGCGTTGTCTGGTGAAGATATGAGAGTCTCTGGCGGGTCGGTGTCGTCTACTTCGGGAGTGACTAATGGAGTTTCTGGTATGCAAGGTGTGTTGTTGAGCTCCAAGTACTTGACGGCAGCTCAGGAGCTACTTGATGAGGTTGTTAATGTTAATAACCCTGGCATAAGAAGTGAGTTGTCAGAGAAACATGGTGGGACTGGTACAAACAGCAGTAGTAAGGTCGCCGGAGAGTCATCGGCCGGTGAAGGGTCAGGTGGTGTGGAAGGAAGTGGAAAACGTGGAAGTGAGCTTGGTACTGCAGAGAGGCAGGAAATTCAGATGAAGAAAGCTAAACTCTTAAGCATGCTTGATGAGGTAAGTCAAAAAAACCTTGTTTTTGCTCGTGTACAAAGAGGCTTTGATGTTTCTTCTTTTCTATACGATGAAGTTTGGCCACAGTGGAAATGAAGAGGGTTTAAGGTTTCGCGGGATGTGAGAATAGAATGAAATAGAGTTGGGTCTCTTTCAATGGCAGAGTCCCATTAAGGGAAATGGACTCCAAATTTCTGTCAGGTGCTGTTTTAGGTCTGATGAGGTCTCAAAATTTTTTGAAATGTTGAAGTCCCACCTCTCTAGAACATGGTTTTGATGGAAAACCATATCTTTCCCCGAGTGTCAAAACAATTGTCTAAGTAGATGTCAGCCAAACAAAAAAAAAAAAGAGTTTATTAAAAACTCGAATTTCTGAGTTTACAAGGCTTCAGGAAATGGAGAGTTTCAAAGGTTGCTCAAATTCTTAAAAAAGAAGAAGAAGAGTTTCATAGGTTGCTTTAAGCCCATTACCCTGTTATTACATCACTTAATTGGGAAACTATTTTCTTTTCATTTATTGTCTGAAGGTTGAGCAAAGGTACAGGCAGTACCATCACCAAATGCAGGTAGTGATTTCTTCGTTCGAGCAAGTGGCAGGAATTGGGTCTGGAAAGACATACACAGCTCTTGCACTTCAAACAATCTCAAAGCAATTTCGGTGCTTGAAAGATGCAATAGCAGGTCAAATTAAAGCTGCAAATAAGAGCTTAGGTGAAGAAGATTACCCGGGAGGGAAAATTGAGGGTTCGAGGCTCAATTATGTCGATCATCAGCTTCGACAGCAAAGAGCACTTCAGCAATTGGGAATGATCCAGCACAACGCTTGGAGACCCCAGAGAGGATTGCCTGAAAGATCAGTTTCTGTTCTTCGCGCTTGGCTTTTTGAGCACTTCCTCCATCCGTAAGCTCTCAAATTTGTTATTATTTGTTCAATCTTCTTGTGTGATTTCAATCATTCTGGTCTTATTTGATCACTCTAGCGTTATATGTTTCAACAACTCTTTAACAACTTGTTGGACTCCTATTTCAGTTATCCAAAGGATGCAGACAAACACATGTTAGCAAAACAGACAGGGCTTACAAGGAGCCAGGCGTGTCCCTACTCCGCTTTTGACGTTTACTTTTATTTAATTTGTCTCAGTTCTTATGGTCAATCATACTTCTAAATTTTCATTTTCAGGTGTCTAACTGGTTCATCAATGCTCGGGTTAGGCTTTGGAAGCCAATGGTAGAAGAAATGTATTTGGAGGAAACTAAGGAACAAGAACAAAATGGGTCAGAAGACAAAACAAGCAAGAGTGAACAGAATGAGGATTCAACTTCAAAGTCAGTTCCACAAGAGAAGAGTTCGGGTACGGAAAACCAAACTAAGAGCTTCAAGTCCTTCGACAATTCACCAAACCTGAACCCTCCTGCAATTTCATTTTCGGTGACTTCTCCATCTATTGTGGGAGGAAATGTAGGAAGCCAGACCGGTTTCTCCCTCGTAGGATCATCAGAGCTAGAAGGAATTACACAAGGAAGTCCTAAGAAACCTAGGAGCATTGACATGATGCAATCCTCAGCAATAGTCCCATCTATAGACATGGATGTCAAGCCTGATGAGGCAAACAATGGTCATGTTCCCATGAAATTTGGAATCGAGAGGCAGAGCAGAGATGGGTACTCATTCATGGGAGGTCAGACCAATCTTATTGGAGGTTTTGGGCAATACCCAATTGGTGAAATCGGAAGGTTCGAGGCAGAGCAGTTCACACCAAGGTTCTCAGGCAATGGTGTCTCTCTCACTCTTGGCCTTCCTCATTGTGAAAACCTATCCTTATCTGCCACTCACCAAAGTTTTCTTCCCAGCCAAAGCATTCATCTGGGAAGAAGGGTTGAACTTGCTGAACCAACCGAGTATGGAACGATTAGTACTTCTGCTCCTCATTCTTCAACTAGCTACGACAATATCAGCATTGGAAACAGGAAGAGGTTTGCTGCACCGCTGTTGCCGGACTTCGTGGCGTGATCAGCATACATGAAGAAGTGAGTAAAAAGAGGCTTGATAGGTTGATAATCTCTTTTCCACTATTTCTTTCTGTTCCCACAATAATTACGGAGCTGGGAAAACGTATGGTAGTGTAAAGAAAGAAAAACAAAAAAATTTACTTGGTATAGGTCTATACATTGGCATAGAACCATCGAGTTCTTAGACAGTTTAGGACTCTTTGACAGTATATATGGTTGGGGATTGTTTATTATTTTTGTAAGTTTGGAAGATGGATAGCCATAAGAATCAGATATTGGGGTATACCAATATTGTATCTATTGTGAGCAAATATGGTGTCAACATGAGTAATTAATGGAATAAAGAGTATTAGAAACCAGGAATCTTGGTGGCTTCCAAAGAGCTCGGGGATATGAAATTCTGTGCATGGAGATACTGCAGGACAGAAAATTAACATTTGCAGTCTTAAGAATGAACTGAGAAGCATTAGGATTTTGCAATGCAAAACGAGCTTTCCGATTGTTCTTGTAATAAACAAGAAAAGTTGGAAATATTTTGATGACAAAATCACTGGAGTCGAGCGTAGAGCGTGACATCAGATACCCTTTCTACTTCAGAAAGTCGCGGAGCAGACAAGTTATGTCAGCAAAGAATTTAAAGCATCAATTCCTCTATACATAATATGTGGCCTAATGGAAAGTGTTGCTGATAAGGACAAATGAGGTGCATAATAAAATTTTCGTATTTTCCTTTCTTTATAAAGGATTACTTCTACTTCAAGGATAGCGTCTGTATTTGGTACATGGCTGAATATGATATACTGTTCCATCTCTAACCTATTGTGAAGTCTCGTTACATAACATGCACATCACATGGGGTATTCAGCTGCCACACAAATGTTTCTCAAGACAGTTTCATGTTCTTGATGTAAGCTTTTACTGGTGGCTAGCACACGCCTATGTGTCCGGGCTAGATGAGCTAACTAAAAATACAAAAATAAAACAAAGAGCACGGCAAAACCCATACACAGGCAAAAGTACAAAGTTCAGATGCACAATAAATCACGCATTATAGAAAGCAAAATCGATAAGATAATGCCATTAAAATGACATAGCTAGTTTAGACTCAGCCATTCTTCACAAAAATTGTCAATACAAACCTTGAGTTTGGTTAACACACTCATCAGTGGCATCCTAGAAATGGCAGGATTCTTACAACTAAGCAGAAGCTCTGCATTATATAATTTACAAATTTGATGCGAAATCTCAATATTGTAATGCATGTTAAAGGTAAGTGCCTGTAGGCTGTAGCTTAGGCAGTTACTTTCAGGACCAGGAGTCAACTCTTTGCAAAACAATGTCGATAAATGCTAAACACAATCCCTGTGTGACGAAAGATTGGAATCAAAATCACATATAAATTGATTAAGGTGAATTGACTGTACTGCGATTGAGCCAAATATGTGCCAACCTTCTCTTGGCAATCTTTGATCTGTAACACCACACCTCGAAAGCCTCAGTCAAGTCTGGATAATGAATGTGCTTATTTCCTAACCATTCCGACAATATCTCAGCCTGGTCTCCTGACGGCAGTGCAACAACTATTGAAACAAATGTAGATTCCAAGGAATGCCAGAGCTCACTGTCGACCTTAAGTTTCAGAGATTCCTCAATGGTAGTTGCAACAGAATCAATTAAAGGTTTTGTAATCCTTACAAATGGAAGCCAAACCTTCAACATATAAAGTCGTTTTGCAGCAGGTAAAATAACAGTGCCACATCCAATTGCTTCTAAAACCTTTGCTGCCACCTCCACAACCTTTAACCTTATTTCAGTAGTTTCAGGTGCTGAACTTGCTTGCTCAACAAACTGAACTATTTTATGTGATGCGTCTACCCAACCATTGACAAAATCCTTCATGCTCTCCAAAATTTTTAAAATCTGACAAGCCCATGACAGATCTGATAGATGAAGCTGACATGCTTTTATTCTTCTTGGCTCAGAACCAAAATCTACGGGCTCACATAATAGAGATTCTAAAACACTGTTAAATCTTATGAATAGTTCTTTCACACATTTATTTGCCTCGGATTTAATATTTTCATCAGCAGTTAAAAGGGGCCCATCATCATCTTCTGTGAGCATATATTCAAGTTGCTCCTGGGCAGAAGTTTTTAGGTCATTCATAGGTGAAGGAGGCGATGATGTGGCAAATTGAATGGCAGTCAAAAAAATCCTACATATAGCTGACGATTTAACTGGCTGGAGACGGGAAAGAACTGGTTGTGCTAATGATCCCATTTCTGGAATAATTTTAAGAATTTCTTCTTCTTCAGCTTCTTCCCAGGGGACTGCTTCCAAATAGCTAACACAAGCAGTAGCTATTTGTGGGCAGCCGAGCTTGACAGCTACTTGTAGAATGCCAAGTGCATTTGTTACGCCATGCCAAAGGTCATCTAACGAGTCATCTACAACAACATAAAGAAGGCGAAGAACATTGACATGGTGATCAAAATCTGACTCTTGACAGTAAACTTCAACACAGCTTCTAGAGTCAAGGATCTGACATGTAGGCCAACTTTCAGAAAGTCGGTCAGCAAAATACTTGCTCTTCTCTACCAATATGTGAGAATGACAATAAAACCAGTCATCTCGACCATCTTCCGTCCGTAGTCTGACAACAACATCACTGGTTGAACGGTCACCAATCTTGTTTGGTGCCTTCGTTAATTACCATAGGGCAAGTAAAACATTAATAGAGATCAGATACAGCTACAATCGTATATTAACAGCTACCATTGAATATAAACAACAATAAGGGATACAACGAGATAAATATAATCATATAAAAGTTCACAAAACTACAAGTCGTTCAATGGCAAACAGAAAGTGATACCCTCATTGACCATAGTTTGTAGCTTCTTGAGCACAACTAAGCATTCCAACAATAGGGTACAGGAATTTGTCATGTACTCTAGCATAGGATCCAATCACAGGTCGAGACACAGAGAGAGTCACCTCTTTTTCCCTTGCTGTGTTCTCCCTTTCCTCTGACGAACCTATGTCGATACAAGGAAGAGCCTTGTCCTTGACAGGGTCGTACAACTGCTGCTATTTTTTAAACCTAGCTGCTGTGTTTTTCTTGATAAAAATCTGCTTACCTCTTTATTAACCATAACAGCCTTTAAATAGGCTTAAGGGATAACCTAATTAAGACCCCTAATTAGATATAAAATCTAAAAATAGAATCTCAATAAAAATAGAAAACATAATTTGTAAAAGCCCTAAAATACGAAAGAAAATCAAATAAAACAAAATAAAAGCAAACTTGTTAACGGCCACTTTTTTTGCATCGCGAGTAAACTTTTCCAACAAGAGCATCCTCAACATTACTCCCTCCCTGCCAGATAGACCTCTTGACTATTTGGCATTTTCATCCAAACTGTCTACCCAACACTTCAACACTACTTGTTTGCCTCTTTAATCCTAGATCAGATAATAGAGTGGGAAATAGACACCAATTGGCCATCATAGAGGACTGATAGGGCGACCAATGAACTTGGAGTATTGCCCTTAAACTTCTTTAACAAGGACACATGAAAAGCAACATGGATATGACTCCTCGTTGGTAGCTCCAACTTGTAGACTACCGTACCAATTCTTCGTAGCACTTTACAAGGACCAAAATATTTTGAAGACACTTTGTGAGGTCCTCTCTTTCGTATCGAAAGTTTTTGGTAAGGGTGAAGCTGCAACCAAACCCAATCGCCCTTTTCAAAGGAGATCTTCCGATGACTAGCATCATACTTAAGTTTCATTCGTTGCTAGGCTTGTAGTAAACACTCCATTGTTGACTGTAAAACTATATCCCTCTTCTAAAGAGCGCGATCCACTACCTCTACTCTAGAGGAACCAGCTATACAATCAAGCAAACACGAAGGATCCCGTCCATGCATCACCTAAAATAGCGTACGTAGCTTGCAAGGAAGAGTAGAAAGATGTGATGTAACAATACTCTGTACATGGAACCCATTAGAGCCATCGCTGTGGTCTATTGCTCGAAAAGCAACGCAAGTAAATCTCAATGGCGCGGTTTACAACTTCAGTCTGGACATCTGACTGCAAGTAATAAGTTGAATAAAAGGCCAATTTTGCTCTTCACAAATGAAACAATTCCTTTCAAAAGAGACTCATAAAACCTTTGTCTCAATGAGAAACAACTGTCTCAAGTAACCACTGCAAATGAAAGACTTTTGTAAAAAATTACATGAGCCACAAATATAACAGTGAAAGGATGAGCAAGTGGAACAAAGTGCATATTTGGAAAAATCTGTCTACAACCACCAACAAAATTGACTTCCATTGGAACTTTGGGTAATGCTTTGATAAAATCCATTGAAATATTGTTGGGGCACCAAAAGAGGCTATAAAAGCATTGTTCGGTATAAGTTCTCCCATTTGTTGTGTTGACAAACCAGGCAACTCTGCACAAATTCAACCATTACTGATTTCATTCCTTCCAAAAAGAAATCTCTGCGCACCTTTTGCAATATCTTCTGGACCCCCTTCGTGGGTCATATTATGAATGCCCGAGATGATGGTTTGCACTAAGGGAGAAGATGACAACAAATAGACCTTCCCCTTGAAAAAGATTAAACCATCCCTTACTTTCCAAGCAACTTCAGCCTCCCATTCTCTATGTTGTCCCGTTGTTGTTTCAAGTCATCCAAGGCTTCCACTTCTTGTCGAAGGACATCAAAAATGTCAACCAGTGACACAGAAATAGCGAAGAGTGGGCCATCCTCCTCATCACATCAGGAAAGTGTATCGACAGCTTAGTTCAATCGCTCCACCTTGTACTCTATCCTGAAATCAAAATTCATTAGTTTACTAATCCAATGTTGTTGAGTTGAAGTGGTTAACAAAAGTTTTAGACTGAAGTGATCGGCCATGATGAGAAAAAGCCTCCCTCAGAGATATAGATTCTAGTGGGTCACGACTTTAGCAAGACCAATAAGCTCTCTTTCATACGCTGCGAGCTTATAATGGCAATTTGCCAAATTTTTGCTTAAAAATGCAATTGGATGGCCTTGTTGTAGGATCGCCCTAATACCACCACCAGAAGCATCACATTCTACCACGAACTCTTCCTCAAATTAGGCAACCTCAAAATAGGGGCTTCAAAAAGAGCCTTCTTCAAGTTAGAAAAGACCGAATGGGTCTTTTTTCAAAAGGCTAGTTAGAGGTGCTACCAATTTTCCATAAATTTTTTTTATATGCTTCTTTTAGTACCCTGTTAATCCTAGGAAGCCCCTAAGAGCCTTGGCCAATTGTGGTATTGACGAATCTACTATCGCCTTAATCTTACTTACATCCGCTTACACTCTTCACCATGGACAACATAATCCACGTACATCACCTGAGTCCCCCCAAATGTGCACTTAGATTTCCTCAGAAAAAGATGGCGAGCTTGCAATAATTCGAAAACTAAACGTATGTACTAAATATGCTCAATCCATGTCTTACTATATATTAAAACGTCATCAAAGAAGACTAGGTTAAACTTACACAAATAAGGCCTAAACACCTCATTCATCAAACTTTGAAAAGTAGAGAGAGCGTTGGTAAACCCGAAGGCATTACAAGGAATTCAAAATGCCTATGGTGTGTCCTAAAAGTTATCTTCTCTATATTCCAACAATCCATTTTAATTTGATAGTATCCTGAACGAAGATCTTACTTTGTGATTGTTAAGCTACCTATAGTCCACATAAAACCTCCATGTTCCGTCATGTTTCTCACTAGTAATACAGGTGAAGAAAAGGAAGATTGACTTAGTCTTATTCCTTATTGCAGCATAGCAACTGGTAAAGTTGCTCCTTTGTTCATAAGGTCACAAGTTCATGTCACAAAACAGTCTTGCTGTAAAAATACAAAGGGAAAGTTGCGTATATTATGGCCCTCTCTAGACTCTCGCAAAGCGAAAAGCCTTGTGCATTGGGTACGTTGATGTTAACCTTTGTATCATAGCCTTACATTGCTTCTCTATCTCACCCTTTTGAAGGTGAGGATAACAGTAAGGTCGCACCACCACCAATCCAGATCCCGGCACTAAAAGAATTTTATGATTACAACTTCGACTTGACGATAATCTTAAAGGTTCCATAAACAAATCTGGAAATTATGTCAACAATTTTTCTATAGCAATGGAGGTCGAATGTTGTCCCTTTATTATTGTCACTCTCGATTCAACACTCGAAACTTGTCCCTTTCGTTGCACCTCCTTCCCATCTAGCTCAAAACTCATCGTTAGAGATGCAAAGTCCCAGAGTATAGGGCCCAACGTATGCAGCAATTTGACCCCTAAAACCACATCAAAACCATACAAGGTAATAGAATAAAGGTTAACGGTAAAAGAATCATAATCAACTTGTAGAGTTACTGCCTTATAGATACCCAAACTAGACAATTTTTTCATTGGCCACCGCCACCTGCAATCTTGGCCACTCCCTAACTGTAATACCAATTTTGAGTATCACATCCTCCCGAATAAAATTACGGGTGCTTCCCGAATCTACCAATACCCACAACGGCACCCAACTACTAATGCTTGTAATTGCATAGTTTGTAAGCTCCAAATCCCACTTATAGCATGTAACAAAATCTCCGGATTGCCTAACACCTCTTCCTCCTGCTCACTATCTTAGACTGGCACTTCGATCCATAAAATCCTCTTGCACTTGTATCCCGTTGAGTAAGATTCATCGCAATTAAAGCATAGCCCTTTGGCCCTTCTTTCTGCCATCTTATTCCTTGAAAGCCTTTTGAAAAATGAGGTTGGGGTGCTGCCTAAACTGCTGGTAGTTGACCCTGTCGGTTTTCCTCCTCTACTCACTCCTTAGGTGCTTTTATTCTCAACAGAGGCAGCGTTGGTTGCAACTGATTAGGGGCTGTCTACCCAGCCGAAAATTTGGAGCTACCTTGTAATATACATTATTGTTTCCTCTCTAAAGCCCGTGCCATATTCATTGCCACTCCTAAATTACCGGGCTGTTGCATCTCTACCTCACTTTGAAGGCTCTCCACCAATCCTGCCATAAATAAATTCAACTTTTGACAGAGATTCAAGTCTATAGTTCTCGCTAGCAAGGACTGAAACTATCGCTGATAATCTTTTACAATTCATGTTTGTTTAAAATTTGCCAACTCCCTTAAAGGATTGTTGCACATGAGTGGTGCAAACCTCATAAGACAATGTTCTTTAAATCTGTAACACTCCAATTCCAACTTCTCCTGCTCTAACTGATAAAACCACAGCTGCACTTACCCCATCAAGTGGAAGGCTGCCAATCCCATCTTTTCTCCCTCTTGGAATTTTTGATTCCCAAAAAGTTATTTGCACCTCCTTAACCATATCAAGGAGTCTGCCGACTCATCATAGGCCGGAATTCAAGCTTGGAGTAGCGTGGTACCAACTAACCCCTTACCTGCCTATTTGTTCTCCTCTGAATAGTTTTGGCTCCCTCGGTTGCCACTACCAGAAACACCAACATTGTCCCTTCTTGAATCCTTCCCTGATCTATATACATGGCATGAGAGCTCCTCCATCTGTTCTTCTAGTGCCTGCTGCCTCATGGCCATAGTTTGCATAAAAGCCTCCAACTTGTTGATCAAGCTTTTTGGGTCACCCATGACAGGTGGCTCTGATACCAAGTCGTTATGTATTCCAGCCTAGGATCGAGTCATGAGTTGAGACATAGGGAAAGCTAACTCTTTTTCCCTAGCCGTGTTCTCCCCTTCCTCTGAAGAACCTATGCCAACACAAAGGGCAGACCGCAGACCTATCCTCGACAAGGTCTCGTACAGTTGCTGCTGTTTTTTTAATCTGGCAACTCTGTTTTTCTTGATAAAAGTTTGCTTACCTCTTTATTAACCATAGCAGCCTTTAAATAGGCTTAAGAATAACTTAATTTGGACTCCTAATTAGATATAAAGTCTAAAATAGAATCCCAACAAAAGTAGGAAACATAATCTGTAAAAACCCTAAAATACAAAAGAAAATAAAATAAAAGCAAACTCGTTAATGGCTGTCCTGTCAGCCACTTTTCTTGCATCGTGAGTAAACTTTTCCCACAAAGGTATCCTCAACAGAATTCTGAGCTCTAATTCATAGTCCCATAAGTAATACAGGTAGAAACAGTAAAAAAAATTAATGAAAGATATAAATTGGAAAACATAGGAATAAACATTTACCGTGTGCAAGCAGGAAAAACTTACAAGTGGCTCCATTACAGATTCAGAACCAAGGATAATGCCCACTACGCATTATGACTCCAGTAATCAGAATCAAAGGTAACTGCATAGTTAAGTTTACAATATTTTGAACAGATTAGCGGTACTACTGGATGGAGTTCTTCCATCAAGCACAAGTCAGATCAGAGATTGAATTCACTATCATAAATTCAATATAGTACACTGGATTTTTACAAAACTAATCTACTCAATTATAAAGTAATCTTTGGGGCCTTCTAAATGCATCTTTTACCAAGAATAAGGTATAGGATTCTTAGGCATAAATACTAAATTATGAAACCCGAATAAGAATGGGGGGAGTAAGAGAAAGGAGTCTTTCTCAGAAAATAAACAATAAACCGGCAGCAAGAAAAAAACTAAACCAGGCTAGACAATACAAACAAATATGCACCATGGGACATAACTGGATTCTCATATTTCAAATACTCATTTTTAACTAGCTTCAATTCATGCCCTCTTCGTCATCTTTCAATCTTTTGTTCAAAATCCACACCGTTAATGCCCAAACACTTGGTACATGTAAATGTGAAGCAAATGAAGAGACTTGATGGAACAGGAAAACAACCAAAGATAAAGGAACTTCCATGACTGCGATGAAAAAGAATTTACAAGAAGAGCCAAGCAGGTTCAAACAGTATGGACCAGAAAGTTTTGTTTTGATGTAGAAACAAATACGAAGGTCAGAGAAGATTAGAAACTGCTAGTTCAACCCCTAAAGGTTTGAATCTTTACAGGCAGATGTGAAGTAGAGAACTGAACGAAGTTTTAAGTTGAGAATCCAAAACCTTTCTTTCGACTTTACTTGTAATACGACTTCAGTCTGCATTTCGCATCAACAGACAACATGGTAAAGCGCCTGTGATCTCTCCCCTTTTCTCAACTAGCAAGTGTGAAGTAGATGTGGGTGCTCTTTTTCGTTATGGATCAACCCAAATTTACAATGTTCGTAGATTTTGGGCTTTAGTCGGTTCTCTGAACCCAAATATTATGTGATCTCATTCGGAAATATTGGATTTAAATTTAATCCTATGAATTTTCTAATGGAAAGTCAGGATTGTCGTTTTGTACACTTTACGGATGTATAAGCATACGAACTTTTGAGGGCTGATCTTCTTCTCACGTGGTCGATCCTTATTTTTATAGTAATCATTTTTAACTTTTAAAATGCCTTAACTAATTTAATGTAAGTTCTTTAGTTAAAATAGACTTTAAATATGTTTAAAATTTTGTTGATATTATTCCTGAATAGTTAACAAAAAAAGATTAAAGCTATCCAACAATAATGAGAGTGTCAACGAGAGGTTAATATCGTAATAAAAATATTAAACTTATGCTATCAATCACACTCGTTTTAGTATAATAATATATATATATATATATATGGAGAGAGAGAGATAGTAACATAAAAAGCATAATGAGTTCTAAGATTACAATAAAGAATTTTTAATAAAGTTTATAAAGCATTAGTATTTTAGATTAAAGCAACGATTTAAATGTTTGTTGCTATAAGTAAACGATTTTACAACATTTTAATGAAACGTCGAAAAAGTGAACATATTTTACTACTATTACGGAATATCGTTGCAATAACATCAAGTTTTAAAGACGTTTAAATAATTTCGTCTCCAAAGCGAAAGATTTTTGCGACGAACAGAAATATCATCGCCAAATGTCGGAAAAATCAAATTTTAGAAGAATTTTGATGAATTTTTGTATGTGATAGTGTTGTTAAAATTAATAATATTTGGAAGATAGTTTGTTAATGCTAAGTGTACTTAATAATCGTAGTTAAGGTTAATTATAATTGACATTTTTATATTCCTAGTGAAGATATCTTTTGCTGTGAAGTTGCTTTTAGTGTTTAAAACATATTGTTGAAAAACACATGGTAGGTTATTTAAAATATGAAAAGTAAATATATTTTGGATATTAAAATAATTGTGAACCAAAAATTTAAAATTTAATAGGATAAGAATATCATAAATTTAAGTAAATAACTATTCTTAATCATTAATATTTAGTTACAGTAAAAAAATTATTAATAAAAATTTTGGAAATGATATCAATATAATATAATGATATATATAAGTAGTACAGGATTTTAATTAGAAGTTTAACAATTCTTACAGACATAATACAACAATAATAACAACAACAATAATAAGCAGTCTTACTCCTAATTAGTAGAGAGTTTGTTTTAAAAATTCTTACAGGTAGAACAATAAATAAAGTATTAAGTTGATTCCATCGATAAAGAGTTGAAATAATTATTTTTTGGATTCCAAGTGATATGAGAGTCGGTAAAGGTAAATAAATTCCCTATGTCTGGATTCCTAAGAAGGGTCCTTGCATGTTCGAAGTCATCAATTGAAATAGTGAAAGATGTTCCTTCAGGTGTAGGGTTGTTGACACCCTCTTCCAACTGCTTCTTCGCTATAGCTAAACTTCTAGAAGATACAGTAAATAAGTTCCCAGATTTCGTATGGAAGACAAGTTGATCAGATGAACTACCAGTATGATTCATTTCACCTAAAACATAATTAGTATAGAACTTTAGATTGCTAGTTTAGTAAAACCGTTTAATGAACTCAAATTAGAACACATACATACCTGATTGACCACACAGTCATTGGAATCGAAGAATTTTCTAAAACAACCGATTTCTCTAATCCTTTACGAGTCATTGTGACATCGCCCCCACCTCCATTTCCATCTATGTTCTCTTGAAGATTCAAGGAAGCTTAACACAAGATATAGTATATACAATCAAATATTCATATATATAATAAGTTCATGATAGGAAATGAGATCTAGACAATAAGGAAAGTGAGGTAGTTCAGATGATACTAAGAATCTTGAAGAAGAAGATCGGTGATGGAAGGCAAACGATTATTAGTGTCTGAAGAGGGGATTTGTTTTGCATTGTTTTTTTCTTCAGTAAGGACAATTTTGCCACATTCCTCCCATCGGAAACTAGTTGCCATGTCAACATTATTTAATGAATTATGTTAAGAGTTATATTCTGCAAAGTGAATTTAGAATAAAATTCATTATGTTCAATGAAATTTTCGATGATAAGTGAAAGTACTACAGTTTAGTATTTATACATCTTCAATTTGCCTAATGAGATGAAAGTTACCCTTATTAAAATAAAAGTAATCCATTTACCTTTCATATCATATATAAATTTTAGAATTTAAAGTAGATTACACATAACCATGTTCTTGATGTAAAGAAATATAGTATTATCTATATAGGGTTATATTACTATTATTACAAAAAGAGTTAAATACTCTTTCAAACTTTTCATCAAATAGTTTGCAGGCTTTCTTGAAAGAAGTATTGAAGGTCATATGAAAAAGTTAACCCATATACAACCAACAAAGGAAGATAATAAATCATCTTCGAAACACAAAAACAACGCATACACCATATGTAGAAAAAAAAGAACTCACAATAAACACCTAAACTTATAAGTAAAACAGAGCACAAGAATGAGGGTTGGAAAATAGAAAAGAAAAAAAATACCAACACAGTTAAGGATGCTTCTTCGATGGTGATGACCAAAACACACAAGACGAGTATAAGAGAGGGGACAATGGTTATTGGATCAAGAATGAAGAGGAATGTTGACGACTAACACGAAAATGAAGAGATGTTCGTTTTCGTGTTAATAACCTAATACAAAACAACGTCATTTCTTATTAAGATAAACGATGTCATTTTTTATTTTGTCAAAAAAAGTCAATTTAGAATAAAATTCATTATGTTAAATTAAATTCTCGATGATAAGTGAAAGTACTACAATTTAGTACTTACATATCTTCAATTAGTCACAATGAAGCATAGTAGTGGTAATTTACGCAAACAATCAAAGCCACATCACAACAAATAGAGGGACAAAGAAGACACGAAAAGCACATCACAACAACCCAGAGATTGAAAGGAGAATAGAAAACTGACAATACATAAGATGGATGACTTACTTGGATGGATAGACAATCGAAGACGACCATAGTAGAAGACAAAGATTCACCACGTGTGAGACTTCTTCAACAATTTCCAAAACCAGAGGGAGAATGAATGAAAATGACGAATAGTCGAAGACAAAGATGGCTTAATCTTTGCCTTCAATTTTGTACTAATAACCTAGTAGGGAACAACGTCATTTGCGGTACAACAAAAAGTTTGTTGTACAAAAAACGATGTCATTTGTTGTATGGTGAACGAAGATGAATGTTGATGAATAACACGAAAACAAAGCCGTTTGTAGTTAACATAAATGATGTTGTTTTCGATAAAGTTGAAAGAAATATACCATTCACTGAGGATTCATAAACCTATCCCTAAATGGTTTGCCATTACCATTTGGTTTCACATTTGGGAAATATAATAATCTCATATATGTAAATTATAAGTTACAGTACAAAAAATTGATATAATAAAAAGAGAATTATTATTAAATAGAGTGTACATATATATTTTACATACATAATTTATGAGAATATTTATACATAATGTAAATTTTCGTAAAACATTACACTAGTTAAATTACTTGTTCAATATGCTATTGCCATTAAAAATGTTATTAAGTGTAACAAAGCTGCATTTTATCATATATAATTTTTATAGTAATTTATTTTTATGATAAATTAAAAAAATTTAGCAAAAATTTAAAATCTAGTAAAAAAGTGTGACATTGGTGACACTTTCGAAGATTGGTTGTGAAAAGTGAACATTTTGCAACGGTTTGTGATATCGTTGCTAAATAGATAGACAAATTAAGTGAAGTGAAATGTCGTTGCGTTCATACAAAAGATGACGATTTTTAAATTGGTTGTGAAATGTGTAACGTTGTTTTTCTTCTAGCGACGAAAAATTAATTCGTCGTCAAATATTTGGATATTTAAAAAAATTAAGTTGAGATTATGTCATTTCTTCGACGCTAAACGACTTCGTCTCAACTTCTATTAAATGAATCAATGCCGAGGTCACCCTCTATTTTTCCTCTCTCCCGCACCAGTTTCTGCCTTTTTACTCTCTCCCATGTTGGTTTTTCATTGTTTTCTCTTCTCCTCTTGACATTTACGTGCCTTTGTCTTCTCCAGTTGCCGTCTGTCTATCCTTTAGTCGAGGTAAGTGATTCAGCATTTGTTCTCTATGATGAATGTTGTGTTCATAGTGTTGGTATTTTAAGAGAAAATATCTGACAATTTTTGGAGTGTTTTTGCATTTGTTTTCATTATCTGTAGTACATTTGGCTTTGCAATGTGTTACAGTAGATTAAGGAAGGAAAAAGACATGACTTCCTTAGGTAATTTGGGATGAATTTATCACGCCTTTGAAGTGTTTGACCAAAGTTCAAAGAGCTCTCTTTAAGACTTCCCCTTTTAGTTTGTAATGCTCGAATACCCCTCTAGGTCATTGAGAATATATAAGTGTATATGTGTACATATATTAACCATATGGAATCCTAAATCATTGGTGCGTGAAAAAAAAACTTTTTAGTTTTATATGGTTTTCCTCGTATAACAGATGCTGAAACTTGCAAATGTTAATAACTTTGAACATTAATTATAAATATATGTTTAAGGATTGTTAAACTAAACTATTATAAATTGATTCTGTCTCTCATTTCCTTACTTTCTTTTATTATTGTTGTTGTTGCTCTGTGATTATCTTATATGATTTTTTTTAAATTTTAAGAAATTATATTACCAAAAAAGGTAAAGTCTACAATGTACAATATATTACAACCTACAAAGGATATAAAAGGGGAGACAACAACCCCTACTTTCCCATTTGTGCAATCAAAACAAACCACTTACAACTACAGAAACCAACGCCTCCTTATTGCTAGTCG
Organism: Erythroxylum citrifolium; assembly: GCA_026284465.1. Lineage (NCBI taxonomy): Eukaryota > Viridiplantae > Streptophyta > Magnoliopsida > Malpighiales > Erythroxylaceae > Erythroxylum > Erythroxylum citrifolium. Next base: position 43,981,172 of record JANKOE010000004.1, read on the forward strand.
CATAGAATCCTGTTTCCCATTCACAATGATGGCCTCCCTTATGAAATTAACTATGCATTCC